>JAJHZJ010000438.1:3580877-3823377 GCA_023548195.1 Bettongia penicillata ogilbyi
TATTGAAGGAATCCATCAATCACCGCCTGAAAGAGATTCAAAAAGAGAAACTCCTAGTTACATTGTGGACAAATTCCAGAGTTCCCAGGTCAGGGAGAAAATATTGCAAGCAGCAGAAAGAAATAATTCCAATATTGTGGAAATAAAATCAGGATAACACAAGATCTAGCAGCTTCTACATTAAGGGATCGAAGGGCATGGAATGGGATATTCTGGAAGTCAAAGGAACTAGGACTCAAACCAAGAATCACCTACCCAGCAAAACTGACTATAATACTTCAGGGGAAAATATGGTCTTTCAATGAAACAGAGGACTTTTAAGCATTCTTGATGAAAAGACCAGAGCTGAAAAGAAAATTTGACTGTCAAACACAAGAATGAGAAGAAGCATGAAAAAGTAAACAGCAAAGAGAAGTCAGAAGGGACTTACCAAAGGTGAACTGTTTACATTCCTACATGGAAAGACAATATTTGTAACTCTTAAACCCTTTCAGTATCTGGGTAGTTGGTGGGACCACACACAGATGTACACACGCACACGCACACACAGACATGTACATGCATGCACACACACATGCACACAAGCATGCACACACAGAGACAGAGAGCACAGAATGAATTGATTAGGATGGGACCATATCTTAAAAGAAATTAAGGTAAATGGTGAGAGAGAAATGTAGTGGGAGGAGAGAGGGTGAAATAGAATGGGGTTAATTATACCTCATTCAAGATGCAAGCAGGAAATTTTTAGTGGAGAGAAAAAGAGGAGAGTTGAGAAAAAAACATGAAGTTTACCCTCATCACATTCGACTAAAGGAAGGAGTAAAATGCACACTCATTTTGGTATGAAAACCTATCTTACAATACAGAAAAATGGGGAAGAAGGAGATAAGCAGGAAGGGAGGGATGATGGAAGTGAGGGCAATGGAAGAAGGGAGCAATTTGAGGTCAACACTTTTGGGGAGGGACAGAATCAAAAGACAGAAAAGAAACAATGGGGGGCAGGATCGGATGGAGGGAAATACAGTTAGTCTTATACAACACGACTGTTATCGAAGTCATTTGCAAAACTACACAGATATGGCCTATATTGAATTTCCTGCCTTCCCAAAGGGAATAGGTGGGGAGGGAGGGATGGGGAGAATTTGGAACTCATAGTTTTAGGAACAACTGTTTAGTATTGTTGTTGCTACTAGGAAATAAGAAATACAGTTAATGGGGAATAGAAAGTCATCTGGCCCTACAGGACAAAAGAGAAGATGGGGAGAAGAGAAGGGAGGAATGATAGAAGAGAGGGCAGATTGGTGATATGGAAAATTAGAATGCTTGGTGTATTGGGATGAGGGGAGGGGAGAAATGGGGAGAAAATTTGGAACCCAAAATTTTGTGAAAATGAATGTAAAAAGTTAAATAAAGAAAGAAAAAAGAAAATAATATTTGAAAATATTTTAAATGAGTGTTTATTGGTGTCTTATGTTTTTTACATCATCATAGTTATCCTCAGTGTCTGCTGCCTTCTCCACCCAGAAAGTCATCTCTTACAGCATATAATATTTCTTTAAGACAAAAAGAGATTAAGAAGAAAAAATCAGCTTAACTAATTAATCCATTGGAAAAAGCTAAATATTTGTGCAACGTGTATCAGTTGTGGATTTCAACTCTTCCTAAATGTATGTCTTAAGGATGTCCTCCAGCATGTCTTAATTGGAGTTGTGTTTGATATTTATGCTTCTGTTAAATTGTTTTAAAATTCTTAGTTTGCTTGATTGTTTTGTTCATATTGTTGTTGTCAATATTTATATTCTTTTCTTGGCTCACCTTCATTCACTCTGCATCAATTCATGTAGATCTTTTGATCTTTCTTTCTTACCTTCACACATGATTTCTTACAGTATAGTTATATTCCACTATGCTTGCCAAAATTTGTTTAAGCATTCCCCAATCAATGATCATCTATTTTGTTGTTTCCAATTCTTTGACATAACAAAAAGTAAAATATTTTAAGTGTATATAGGGATTTGATCATGGCTATCTTGGAGGATATGCCCCATAAGGGAAAGTGTGGTTCAAGTGATATGAAAATTTTATTCACTTAATCTGCATTATTTCAAATTACTTTCCAAAATGTTTATATCATCTCTTTGCTCCACCAACAAAGCATTAGGGTATTTATCAATCTAAAACCCCTACAGCATTTGCTGTTTATACTTTTCATGTCGTGTTCATTGATTTTCAGTGTATGAGGTAAATATTTGTGGTTTTATGGTGTCTTTTTAATTTGAGTTTACTGGCTAGGTTTCTTACTCAAAGGTCAAGCCTTAAGCCCAATTGAGTCTGGAGCTCATAGATGGGAAAATAGGTTCCTCCCTTCCTGGTACAGAGTTAATGTAAATACTAAATATTAACTGTTTGTCTTTTTCCCCTGAACACTGCAGCTTGTTCCCAGCCAATTTGAATTATTTTTGTTAGAGGAGCCCTTGAATAACTACTTAAAGATATCTACTCACTGAATGGGTAGATCTCTCTCAAAGTGAGAATTGGAAAAGACCTTAGCTTAAAATGTCCAGGGTCTCCCTTTACATCCTGGACCATCTTCAGTTCTCTTGATGAATATCCGGTTGCTGGACCCAGATGACTCTGGAAGAGAAAATAAGGCTGGTGACCTTGCACAGCCCTCCCTCACTCAAATCAAAATCAACTGCAAGTCACGTCGTCCTCTCCCTGATGTCATAATCTTCTTGGGGAGCAAAGGACAGACACAAGCAATGATGTAAAATGTGTTGACACATTAGTCATGTGTTGAAAGAAGAAACAGAATAAAAAGAAAAAAAAACACGAAAAAAAAAAAACTATGATCAGCATTCTGCCTCCATCAGTTCTTTCACTGGATATGGATAGTATTTTCCATTATGAGTTTTTGGAATTATCTTGGATCTTTGTATTACTGAGAAGAGCTAAATCAATCATATTTGAGCACCTCACACTGTTCCTGTTACTGTGTATGGTATTTTCCTGATTCTGCTCGCTTCACTCAATATCAGTTTTTGTTAATCTTTCTAGGTTTTTCTGGGCATTTTCCCTTTTATGTAAAAAAAATAAAATATTTTTATCTCTATTAGGGCAGTTAAAAGTAGCATACATAGACAAAGGGTGTGGGTGAAAGCTGACTATTGAAAATTTTATAAAACGTCAAGGGCTGAAAAAAAAGGATTGTACTGGGAGAAAAGGGGAGGCAGTGTGGAGTAAACTATATCACACATTTGTGTGAAATACCTATCATAGTAGAGAGAAAGAAGGCAGTGTGCTGAACATTGTTTTAACCGTACTCTCTTCAGATTTATATCAAGAGGGAATAACATAAACACTCATAAACTGTACTTATTATTTTGCCAAATAAGAAAGTGGGGGGGGAGCAAGAAAAGGTATGAGGTGGACAGAAGTGCAGAAAGATTGATTGAAGCAGTGGCCTGAAACTGCTACTGAGGAGTTTCAGGATGAAAGGAGAGAGAGAGAGATGAGAGAGAGAGGAGAGAGGGGAGAGAGGAGAGAGAGAGAGAGAGAGAGAGGAGAGAGAGAGAGAGAGAGAGAGGCCACACCATTTAGTGCATATATGTTTAGTGTTGATATTACGTCATTGTGTATGGTACCTTTTAGCAAGACATAATTTCTTTCCTTGTGTCTTTTAATTAGATTTACTTTTGCTTTTTCTTTGTCTGAGATCATGATTGCTACCCTTCCTTTTTTAAAATTTCATCTGAAGCATAATGTATTCTGCTCTAGGCTTTTACCTTTGCTCTATGCATGTTTCTCCATTTGACATGTGTTTCTTATAAATAAAACTTTGTATGATTCGGTTTTTTTAATCCACTCTGCTATCTGCTTCCATTTTATGGGAGAATTCATCCCATTCGCATTTACGGTTGTGATTACTATATAACTGTGCATTTCCCTCCATCCTATTTTTCTGGTTTATGCTTTCTCCCTCTCTCTCTCCCTCTCCCTCTCCCTCTCCCTCCCTCCCTCCCTCTCTTCTCTCTCTCTCTCTCTCTCTCTCTCTCTCTCTCTCTCTCTCTCTCTCTCTCTCTTCCTTTCATCCTGAACCTCCGCAGTAACAGTTTCAGGCCACTGCTTCAATCAATCTTTCTGCACTTCTGTCCACCTCATACCATTTTCTTGCTCCCCCCCCCACTTTCTTCTTTGGCAAAATAATAAGTACAGTTTATGAGTGTTTATGTTATTCCCTCTTGATATAAATCTGAAGAGAGTACGGTTAAAACAATGTTCAGCACACTGTCTTCTTTCTCTCTACTATGATAGGTATTTCACACAAATGTGTGATATAGTTTACTCCATACTGCCTCCCCTTTTCTCCCAGTACAATCCTTTTTTTTTCAGCCCTTGACGTTTTATAAAATTTTCAATAGTCAACTTTCACCCACACCCTTTGTCTATGTATGCTACTTTTAACTGCCCTAATAGAGATAAAAATCTTTTATTTTTTTTTTTACATATAAGGTTCTTTGTTGAGGTCCAGGGTGGAGTGCTGTTGACAAGATCAAGAAATACTTTCAGGGGAACCTGTTCCTTGAGACTGTGCTCATTATCATCCAGAATGGCTCTCCATGCCCCCCCCCCAGATGTTGTTGTCTCTGTGAGACAAACAAGGAATTACAAAAAACAAGGGATATGTAAAATAGATGCCCCTAGGCTCAAATTCTGATTAAATCACCCTGATTTAATCACTGGGACAGGAGAGGAACAGAATGGCACGTAGACTTGAAGTACATTGTCTATATAAACCCTAACCCTCAGATCAATAAACGGAATTGGTCTATCTTTTCCCGCCTCCTGTGACTCTTTTCTTTCAACCACATCACCAAGCTGGGTAGGGACGCGGGTCATCCACTACATATGGCGCCCGAACAGGGACCAGGGACCTGATCCAGGAAAAGGACTCATCTTTTGATGAGTGACCCCCTTGGAAAGGAATTCAGAAATTCCAAGTTGTGAGAAGACAAGGAAGGTAAGGGGAAGCCTCAAAGAAGCCCAGTAGGGGCGTTTAACTTTGCATTTGAGGTTCATGCAGGCACAGTAAAATCTTAGCACTTACAGGCTTACGGGGAGAGTTTACTGTGTTGATAGAATCATTAGGCAGATTCTGTGCATAAGAAATCAGTACTGACAGGTAAGTAGCAAAAGTAAAGTTAACAATGGGTCAGATACTTGTTAAGAGTAGAAGCACTCAGGTAGAGGCGGTTGCAGAGAAAGAGAAAGGGGAAGAAGAGGTGGATTCCTGGTCAGAGGAAGCCTCAGCACCCCTGGAATCCTCAGTCCCCACAGAACCGCTTCCATTCTACACTTCTCCAGAAACCCCATATCCCAGTAACACAGGAGGAGTTGCAAGAGAATTTACCCCTCTGGATTTTAAATTTTTACAGGAATTAAAGCCAGGGGCAATCAATTATGGACTAAGTAATTTTTACATTCCGTCTCCTCTAGACAGCATTTCTCAGACAGCCCTATGACCCACTGATTGGTGTAATTTAGATAAAGTCATTCTTGAAGGAGATTACTTAATGTGGAAATTTGAATTTCACAAAGCGTGTTTGGAACAAAGTAAAAGAAGTCAAGCCATAGGTCTAATTTGTGCAGAGGATTTTTGACAATCTTTTCTCAGTGTTTTGAATTCTGTCTTATTGTCTGTATATGTATTCTGTCTCTATGTTCTGTGTGAGTGTGTGTGTTAATCTCTTTCCCATGTTTTCCCTTTCCCTCGTCCCTTCTCTCTAGTGACTGCAGCATCAGGGAGGAATATGGGAGAAAGAAAGAAACTCACCTTATTGTTAAAAGGTAGTTTCAGGAGAGCATAAAAGTTTTGGAAAGTTGTTTATAAAACTCTCTCTTTCTACCTTCTAGCCCTGGTGAGGTTGGGAAGGTGGAGAGAAAGACAAGAAGAAATTAGGGAAGTTTTTTCCTCATATCAGAGGCAGGTTGACTAGCATTTTACTTATCTCATGCCGCACCTGAAAGAGAAGTTTTTGTATAATGGGAAATAACCAGAAAGTAGTAGTAATCTGGTCATATTTTAAGTGAAACATGTCACTGCTAATTGGATGTTTAAAACAGATCAGGATTTGTTATATTATTTGGCACTAAGACAAATTGGAAACATGCATAGATCTGAAAAAGATACCTCAGCAGAGATAAAGCTTTTGAACTCTCCAGTAGAATGGAGGGGACTTGGCATGGCTGGATAGTTGTCCAGAAGTCTCCCTCACTTCAGCTGATAGATTCAAAAGCCTTGTCTTTCAAAGGAATTCTTAAGAAGTGGATACAGAAGTAACATTTACTTCAGTAAAAGTTAGAATCATTTAAGATTTTTTTACCCTGCAGTCCCAACTCACCATCCAGCTAGGACTACAGTGAATTGTAAATCTTATCATCCCAGATTAGATCAAGGGAAGAGAATGCTAAAGAATAGTAGAAAATTTAATTTGCCCTTCCCGGAGGGTAGGGGTTGGGTCACAGCAATGAGATCACAAGCCAACCAGCCCCTACATTTAGTAAGCTCAGTCTTCTTTTATAATTTCTATGTGATGGTTTGGAAATGTAATTAATGACACCTAAGGTTCACTATTTGTGTTACTGTTGTGCTTCTAAAGTGTTATAGTCTTGTATTGTAAAAATTGAGTAACCCCTGCAATCCAGAAACAGTGTTAGAGAAGCCAATTTCTAATCTTAATTTTGTTGAAACTAAAAGATGTTGGGAAAATTGTAAAATCAGTTATGTTATTTTAAATTTTATCAATCCTGCTAACCTTGTCTTAGAATGTTTTGGTTCTTGTAATTGTCATTTAGAAAACCAGGTATTTTCATCTTTGCCTGTTAAAGAAGTTTCAATTAAAACAATTTGGCTATCATTTCAAAAGTTGTAAGATTGTTAACTTGAGTTATTTGGAGTTACTATTTTCGTGGTAAATGTAAAATTGTTAATTGTATTACTGTATGTAGAAAAGGAATTGAATTAAAACTTTCTAGATATGCTTGTTGATGGCAGCCATGGGTGCGGTACCAATCTCCTTTATTTTGTAAAATTGCAAAGGCCCCTAGGAAACCCTTCCTTATAGGTACAGCCATCAGTCCTAAGAAAGAAAATTGATTGGTTTATGCAAATTATAAATAGTGAATAGGACTTGCTCAGAAGTTGAGGATTTTTGGCAATTGGCTTTTACATCTGGACAAGTTTTAATCTTGAAAAGGAAAAATCTTAATGGGATTCCCTTATGCATATGAGTCCTGCTTACTGTAACTCCAGGACAATAAAAATGACTGTCTGGCTCTGAGCTGATGAGTGAATTTTGCTGTTTAAGGCAAAACACATTTGAGACCATATATATTTTTGTTTTGAGTTTCAATTTGAGTATTTTCCTTTTGTGCCTGTTTGGTCTTTGTCTAACCTCCATGCCAAATTAATCTTTTCCAGAGTGCAAGCCATCAACTTCCAGGTAACTACTCAGTCTAAGTATCCCTTGAGTAAGACCTATCAATGCAGGGACCGATCTATATCCAATATCAGCAGGAAACAGTTTCAGAAGCTTGAGACTTTCATCCCTTGTCCCAAAAGATCTTGGGTCCCCTCCCATACACAACTTCCAGGGACTACTTAAGAGGAATATTGACAAGCAGACAGCTTGTTCACACTGACGGTTTTAGAAGCACAGCATTCCTACACCCAGTTTCATCAGTCAGCTTCCATGCTTTGAAGGCAATTTCATATTACTAGAGAGAAAGCAAGAATCAATGTAGTAACGTCTTGTCCACACTGCATTCTATTTTTGCCAGCTTCATCAAATACATCTATCAATCCTTGAGGATGCAGTCCTCTTGAAATATGGCAAATGGATGTCACACATGTCCCAGAATTTGGAAGGAATGAATACCTTCATGTGACTAGACACATTCAGGTATAATTTGCCACCACACTGACTGGGGAATCAACAAAATTTGTTATCTATCATCTGTTTAGGTGCTTCACAACTCTAGGTATTCCACAAATTATGAAAACAGATAATGGTCAAGCTTAAATTAGTCAAGCCTTTACTAAGTTCTGTCTGTCATACAGAATACAGCATAGAACTGGCATCCCATATAATACTACTGGTCAAGCCATTGTAGAACGTTGCAATTGTTACAAAAACTCCTCCAAAAACAAAAGGGGGAGAAGGTAAAAGAATTAGGAGAAGAGATGATATGGTGTTGTATACCATCAATTTCCTGACACCAGATGGAGAGAGGCTTACACCCGCTCAAAAAGTTTCAAAAAGGCAAAAAACACCTCACTAATTGGAAAAAAGTGAAGGTGAAATGGAACAACACAAAGACAGGCCCTGTGTTAACATGGGGGTGAGGGTATGCTCGCATTTCCACAGGAAATGGTGAAGAAATGATCTGGATACCAGAAAGGAACATCTAACCTCTGCCATACATTGGAGAAGATAAGGATCAAGGAAAAGAGGAAAGAGAAAAGGCCAAGACCACAATGAACCCATTGGACTGACCAGACAATGAAGACACTCATTCTGCTTCTGGGAACCCTTCAGCTTACCACTGCACCAGAAGGAACTGATTGAGAGGAAGATAGATGGACTTTTTGTGCATAATCCACTTTGGGTTATGGGTGGTTCAATGGGGGAGGGAAAATAGAGGAGGTAATTATGGTAGCACATGGGCTTAAGGTTTTTGGGAAACAAATTGATATAGACAGAATTTTTGCTTTTTTGATTGGGAAATAACATGCTTTAATTGTACTATCACATATGTTGGTTTTCATATAGTTAACACTAGCATTATATCTGTAATTATGTGTCCTAGGTTTACTGTAATGCTTATCAAAAGTGAAGGCTGGTATCTGTCTGTATCTGATCAAACTTTTAATCAGTTAATGTGAAAGTAAGACAGAAAAGATGTATAAGTTGCATTATTTTAGGCATTAAAAGCTTTGTGAAAGCACTGGCTTCCCCTGTGTAAATTGGTTTATTCAAACATACAATTTAATGGATACTTAAAGGATGATAATGTGGTGGTGGGAAACAAAAGTTGATGTTTTTGAAACAATATTGTTCATAAGATGTGATTATAGGTTCATTTCTATTTGTGTTACTTCTGTCCATTATAATACCACTATATAAAATTTATAGACCAGGCCTCCAAGGGAAATCTTGACCCCAAGGAAGCCGCAAGTGATTTGGGATTATATTGCTAATACAAATCCCTTTGCATCCCCATTCCATTGGCTCATATCTATATTACCTCTATCCCTTTGTTTCTCTGTATGGCCACCTATTCGTAGGTGCCTTCTCTCATGGGTAAGATTTTCAAACTCTAGTACCTTTGTCTCCCCTTACAACAAAAGAAAGGGGGAATTGTTGAGGGCCAGGGTGGAGTGTTGTTGACAAGATCAGGAAAGACCTTGGGGGAAAATCTTACTTTCACATTAACTGATTAAAAGTTTGATCAGATACAGATACCGGTCTTCACTTTTGATAGCCATTACAGTAAACCTAGGACACATAATTACAGATATAATGCTAGTGTTAGCTCTATGAAAACCAACATATATGACAGTATAATTAAAGCATGTTATTTCCTAATCACAAAAGCAAAAATTATGTCTATATCAATTGGAGACTGTGCTCATTATCATCCATAATGGCTCTCCGTGCCCCCCAGATGTTGTTGTCTCTGTGAGACAAACAAGAGAATTACAGAAAACAAGGGATATGTAAAATAGATGCCCCTAGGCTCAAATTCTGATTAAATCAGTCTTATAAGACTGATTTAATCACCCTGACTGACGTAATCACTGGGACAGGAGAGGAGTAGAATGTCACGTAGCCTTGCAGTACCTTGTCTATATAAATCCTAACCCTCAGATCAATAAACAGAATTGGTCTATCCTTCTCCGCTTCCCGTGACTCTTTTCTTACAACCTCATCACCAAGCCGGGTAGGGACGCGGGTCATCCGCTACAGTTCTTTTTATTTTTTATCTTTTTGGGATACAGATCCAGTAGTGTTATTGCTGGGTCAAAGGTTATGCATAGTTTTATTGCGTTTTCAGCATAGTTTCAAATTGTTCTCCAGAATGGTTAGATCAGTCTACAACTTCACCAAGAGCTCATGAGTGTTTAATTTTCCCACAATATTGTATTTCCACTTATTGTTTTACACATTTCCCAATTGTATTTGTTATTTATGTTTACATATTTTATTTGTTTCAGTGTTCTACAATCATTTCTATATATCTTAGATTTTTCCCCTCCCTCCTCAACTTTGCCCCTACCTCTCCACCTTCCCCCCTACCTCCTCATTTCCTCCTTGAGATGGCACACCATTTTGTATAGGTTCTACACATACATTCCTATTAAATACATTTTCACCTTAATCATGTTGCACAGAAGAATTAAAATGAATTGGAGAAGTCATAAAACAAACCAAAACATAATGCAAAAGAAAATGATTTGCTTCATTTTGGGATTAAATTCCACCATTCTTTCTCTAGATGTGGAAGGCATTTTGACTTAAGAGACTTTTGAAAGGAGTGGCACATTCCACTCAGTGATGAACATTCTGATCTTTGGTTACGTTGTACTTATCCCAATGATTCTGAAACCTTGTGGATGATTATCTAAATCTTCTTTGCCATCACCTAACACCTTATCCCTATCCCCCTCAAACCTCAAACCCTAAAGTACCAATCAAATACACTCATCCCTTCTATTCCACCCTCTGCAGTGCGTTTTCTACTGACAACAAACATTACTTCTTTCTAAATCTTTTCCTTTTCCACTCCTGCTGTCAACTACCTATAGCTGAAATCTGGTTCTTCCCTTGCCTACATAGCCTCCTTGGCCACCTGTTCTAGAACTGCTTATATCTTTATACATCCCCCTCAGCTCACACATCCATGAAGAGGCGTTGAATAACCATTTCCTTCTAAATCAATTCCTCAGTAACATGTCCTTCTTTGAGGTTTATACTTTTAATATCTATCATTCAATCAGAATCTTGATAGCGTTTGTCTACAGACCTAGGTCCATCCCCTTTCTTCTCCAGTGAATTTGATGAATGCTCACTATTTCCCCCTCTCCAACTTCTGACCTCATAGAAGTGAACTTTATATTAATTATTCCTCAAACATACCTTAATCACTCTGTTCCTCAACCTACTCACTTTTCATGTCCTTCTGCTCCACATCAGCTGCACCAAACAAGGGTCACAGCCTAGATTTTGTCAACTTCCACGAATACATGACCTTCATGTTCAAGAATTCCACAATGCTCTTCTCTGACTTTAAGGTATTTTCTTTCTACTTCTCCCTCTGATTTCCTTTACCAAACCTTATTCTTCGTACCTAATGTGACCTCCACTTACTCTACTCCTCACTTCTCTCCCAGACCATTTCCCCTACATTAGCCACTTCTCCATTTTTTTCCCCATCTTGCCCACTGGGTGAGCCATCTCAATTCTACCCTATTCTCTTCCCTTAAATCACTAGTCATCTTATGATTCCACTCATCATGTTTCTCCAAGCCTCAAACTGAGATCTCTCATTCCATTTGCGACCTTTGCTCTTAGAATTGTGCTGCTGAATGAAGGTGAAGAAAATCACAAGGCCCTTCTTACTGGATCCACTACAAATTTATATTGGACAGTTTCACCTGTACCCTCATTGCTGCTCAGAAATCTTTCTTACTACTCTTACTAACTCACTGTCCCCACTCTGCAGAGCAATGCTTCCAAACATTTTTATCCCTTCTGAAATCCTTCATGTCCTCCAACCTCTCAGCTAAGGATCTTGCCTCATCTTTTATAGAAAACAATTGAGGCCATTCACCCTGACCTCTTTTCTCTCCTCTTCCTAATCTTATATCAATCAAACACACTTTCTGCCACTATCTCCTGTTTAACCACTGTTTCACATGATGGGTTCTGGCGACACATTAACAAGGCCTAGTCCTTTGCATGATCTAGAAATCTTATTTCATCTTATCTTCCCCAAAAATTTGTGCTCTCTCTGCAGTTTCCATTTTTTCACATGCTTTGAATCATTCCCTGTCTTCTGGTTCATTCCCTATTGCCTATGCATATGGTAATATCTTACCATCCTCATAAAGTCATCACTTGGTTCCTCAGTCCCCACTATCCCCCTGAATATTTTCTGCCTTTTGTGGAAAAACTCTTTGAATTGACTGTCTACAATAGGTCCTTCTAATTCCACTCTTTTTACTCTATTTAAATGTCTTTATAATCTGTCTTTCAATTGTATCACTTTATCAGTACTACTGTCTTCACTGTTATCAATGATCTCTTAGTTGTATGTACTTTTATTTCTTTGCTTTTGGATTATCCAATTAGATTGGGAGGTAGGTGAGGCAAGGGATTGACTTTAGCCTCCTGCATCCCTAGGAGTTAGCCTGGTGCATAACAGGCACTTAATAAATGATTAATGACTGACATGATCCCCTTTAGTTATATGACACCCTCCCCAACCTATCATCGTGATTTTGTTCGTGTTCTGTATGCTCATATTTATATGTATGTTTTTCGTGGCAGGGACTGCCTCATTTTTTCTTAGATCCTCAGCACCTAGGACAGTCTCTGGAATGCATTAGGTGTTTAAGAAATTTTTTTTTTGAAGAATAAAGTGACTTTAACCTTATACCAAGGTCTTTTGTTGCCATCCTGTGTCTAATAACAATAATGCAGTTCAATGAGGCAATCTTTTGGGGTCTGGCTGCTGCCTTTGGCCACTTCAGATATTGCAATTCTCATCTGTCATTTTGTGTTCAAACCCTAGTATTACATTCTCTCCCTTCTGAAACCTTATTTTTTCCTATATTTTTGCTTTGTGAAAGCTCACTTCATCTTCAGGAAGGGAGAATGGAGCCAAATGACGTCCTGGATTTATGTTCTGAAGTATGTAATGAATTGATGAAATCATCTCCAGTGATACTACTCCTCACATTCTGAATCTTGTCACAAGTGATACGGTAAAGTTTAAGACACAATAGCAGTGGAGTGAAAATGCAGCAGGCTTCACTCTACAGAGCCTGGCACTGTGCAACATTAATGTTACATTTTTACAACACCAAAACTGAAGAAAAAGAAGTAAATGGCTGTTATGGACACTAAAGAATGTTTATAAAATAAGTATCAATGTGGTTGAGACAATCATCCCACTTGGAATCAAATCATAATGGCTTCCAAAATCTGACTTAAATTTTCAGGTGTTTTTCAAAGTGGTTGATAAATTGCTAGAGCACAGTTCAATCAGATCCTGCACAGGCAATGTTATTTGCTACTTGAAAAGAATTGGTATCTGCCAAGGAATTCAAAATTCCTCTAGGACAGGGGATGTTCCATTATTGGTTTTACATTTCCAACATTTGGGGAAATATCTGAAATTTTAAATATTGTCTCTGTAACCCGAGAAGCTAGCCTTCAGACTCACAGCAAGTAAGTGCTTAAGAAATACTTGTTGGACACTTCAGTGTCATTTAAGAAAATAGGGCATGCTTTCACTACCATCTGTTGGTCAGAAAGAAAACTACAGCATATGAAGAAGTTAAGGCCAGAAAATAGTTTCTGGAGATGTGAATCTTATGTCTATCTCCTATCCAAATCCTACCCTCTATCAATAATCAAGGAAGTCCTGCATATGGTCAACTTGAGGGTTCTAATAAATCAAAATAGATAAAATGCTTTCATCATAACTTCTGTCTGACAAAAGATGTAAATTCATCTGTCAAAGTACATTTATTTAATAAATTTATTTCTTCAACTTCTTGCAATCATTTTCACAAAACTTTGGGATCCAAATTTTCTCCCCATTTGTCCCCTCCCCCCATCCCAATACACTGAGCATTCTAATTTCCACTATCACCAATCAACCCTCTCTTCAATCATCCTTCCGTTCCTTTGTCCCCATCTTCTCTTCTATCCTGTAGGGCCAGATAACTTTCTATTCCCCATTAACTGTATTTCTTATTTCCTAGTAGCAAGAACAATACTCAACAGTTGTTCCTAAAACTTTGAGTTCCAACTTCTCCCCATCCCTCCCACCCCACCCATTGCCTTTGGGAAGGCAAGCATTTCAATATAGGCCATATCTGTGTAATTTTGCAAATGATTTTGATAACAGTCATGTTGTGTAAGACTAACTATATTTTCCTCCATCCTATCCTGCCCCCCATTGCTTCTACTCTCTCTATTGATGTTGTCCCTCCCCAAGAGTATTGACTTCAAACTGCTCCCTCCTCCCATTGCCCTCCTTTCCATCATCTCACCCACCCTGCTTATCCCCTTCTCCCCCACTTTCCTGTATTGTAAGATAGGTTATCATACCAAAATGAGTACGCATTTTATTCCTTCCTTTAGTCGAATGCAAAGAGAGTAAACTTCATGTTTTTCTCTCAACTCTCCTCTTTTCCCCTCCACTAAAAAGTCTCCTGCCTGCCTCTTCTATGAGAGATAATTTGCCCCATTCCATTTCTCCCTCATTCCTCCCAATACATTTCTCTCTCACTGTTTACCTTCATTTTTTTTAATATAAATTAATTTATTTAACTTTTTACATTCATTTTCACAAAATTTTGGGTTCCAAATTTTCTCCCCATTTATCCCCTCCCCTCACCTCAATACAACAATCATTCCAATTTTCCCTATCAAAAATCTGCCCTCTCTTCTATCATCCCTCCCTTCTCTTGTCCCCATCTTCTCTTTTGTCCTGTAGGGCTAGATGACTTTCTATTCCCCATAAACTGTATTTCTTATTTCCTAATAGCAAGAACAATACTAACCAGTTGTTCCTAAAACGTTGAGTTCCAAATTCTCCCCATCCCTCCCTTCCCACACATTCCTTTTGGGTAGGCAGGCAATTCAACATAGGCCATATCTGTTTAGTTTTGCAAATGACTTCCATAATAGTCGTGTTGTGTAAGACTATATTTATTTCCTTCCATCCTATCCTGCACCCCGTTGTTTCTATCTCTCTTTTGATTCTGTTCCTCCCTGAGTGTTGCCTTCAAATTGCTCCCTCCTCCCATTGCCCTCCATCCCATAATCCCCCCCACACACTGCTTATAAGATAGGTTTTCATACCAAAAAGAGTGTGCCTTTTATTCCTTCCTTTAGTCGAATGTGATGAGGGTAAACTTCATGTTTTTTTTCTCAGCTGTCTTCTTTCTCCCTCCAATAAAGTGTCCCCTGCTTGCCTCTTGAATGAGAGATAATTTATGCCATTCCTCTTCCCCCTCTCTCCTCCCACTACATTTCTCTTTCACCATTTACCTTAATTTCTTTTAAGATATGATCCCATCCTATTCAATTCACTCTGTGCTCTCTGTCTCTGTATGTGCGTGTATGTGTGTGTGCACCACACATGTACAATCATGTGTGCATGTGTGTGTGTGTGTGTGTGTGTGTGTGGTCCCACCAACTAGCCAGATATTGAAACGTTTTAAGAGTTACAAATATTGTCTTTCCATGTAGGAATGTAAACAGCTCACCTGTGGTAAGTCCCTTATGACTTCTCTTTGCTGTCTACTTTTTCATGCTTCTTCTCATTCTTGTGTTTGAAAGTCAAATGTTCTTTTCAGCTCTGGACTTTTCATCAAGAATGCTTGAAAGTCCTCTGTTTCATTGAAAGACCATATTTTCCCCTGAAGTATTAGACTCAGTTTCTCTGGGTAGGTGATTCTTGGATTTAGTCCTAGTTCCTCTGACTTCTGGAATATCCTATTCCATACCCTCGATCCCTTAATGTAGAAGCTGCTAGATCTTGTGCTATGCTGATTGTATTTCCACAATACTGGAATTGTTTCTTTCTAGCTGATTGCAATATTTTTTCCTTGACCTGGGAATTCTGGAATTTGGCCACAATGTTCCTAGGAGTTTCTCTTTTTGGATCTCTTTCAGGCGGTGATTGACGAATTCCTTCAAAATTTATTTTGCCCTCTGGTTCTAGAATCTCAGGACAGTTTTCCTTGATAATTTCATGAAAGATGATGTCTAGACTCTTTTTTTGATCATGAATTTCAGGTAACCCCATAAGTTTTAAGTTGTCTCTCCTGGATCTATTTTCCCGTTAAGTTGTTTTTCCAATGAGGTATTTCACATTCTCTTCCATTTTTTCATTCTTTTGGTTTTGTTTGGTGATTTCTTAGTTTCTCATAAAGTCAATAGCTTCCATCTGTTCCATTCTAATTTTGAGAGAATTATTTTCTTCAGTGAGCTTTTCAACCTCCTTTTCCATTTGGCTAATTCTGCTTTTGAAAACATTCTTCCCCTCATTGGCTTTTTGAATCTCTTTTGCCAATTGAGTGAGCCTATTTTTCAAGGTGTTATTTTCTTCAGCATTTTTTGGGGTCTCCTTTAGCAGGGTATTGACCCGTTTTTCATGCTTTTCTTGTATCTCTCTCATTTCTCTTCCCAGTTTTTCCTCCACCTGTCTAACTTGATTTTCAAAATCCTTTTTGAGCTCTTCCATGGCCTGAGCCCACTGAATATTTCTTTTGGATGTGTGGGATATAGGGGCCTTGTTTTGTATGTCTTTCCCTGATGGTAAGCATTGTTCTTCCTCCTCAGAAAGGAAAGAAGGAAATATCTGTTCACCAAGAAAGTAACCTTCTATGGTCTTACTTTTTTCTCTTTTCTGGGCATTTTCCCAGTCAGTTACTTGACTTCTGAGATTTATCTCCACCCCTGCCTTGCCTCCAGATTCACCTAGGTATTGCTTCAGCCTGAGATTCAAATGTTGCTCCCCAATCTCAGGGATTTCAGCAGGGGTGGGGCTGCTATTCAGTGTAAAATTAAATTCAGGTGCTCAGGTAGGGGCAGGGCCGCATCACAGGGCTCAGTTCCCTCAGGGGGTTTATGTGGAGACCTTCAAGAATGGATCTGAGCCCCTGCTTGCCCTGGGAGTTCCTGTCCGCAGCTGCCTCCTGAGGGGGCCCAAGTTATGGAGACACCCTGCTCCCCCCGTGACCAGCCAAAAAGTGTGTCTCACCAACCTGTGGTATCTGTGCATGGAGGGACCTTCGTGGCCACTGGAGACTCCATCCCTGAAGTCTTCTCAGATCTGTTCCCCTTGCTGCCGCATCGCCAGGGTAGGGCTGGGCTGCACTCTGGGTCCATTGTGTGATGGACCTTTGGTGTCAGTTTTTCAGGGCTCTCTGGAACAGAAATCTCTTCCACTCTGTTACTGTGTGGCTTCCACTACTCCAGAATTTGTTGGGAGTTCCTCTTTATAAGTATTTTATGGGGTGTGGGTTCGGAGCTAGCATATGTGAATCTTTCTACTTTGCTGTCTTGGCTCCTCTCCCCAATAATACATGCAGCACTCTTCCTAGGAATATGTTATTAGAAAACATAACATATTCCTAGGAAGAGTGCTGCATGTATCATTTTATGAGATAAAATATCTTTTGACTTTTCTGACTCAAACTACTTAAGATTCTTGCTTCCCAGTAGCAATCTGTAATGTTCCAAATTATGTAGTATATATTGATTAATTTTTTGCTATGTGAAGGTTAGTTGATGGTGACTACAATGCAACTGAATTTTGTGAAAGTTCTTCAAGAGTGTCTATTATGTTAGCAAACATTCCCAAGAAAATAATTTGGATTAATCTCAGGCCTGAAATCAGGGAGATATGAGTCAAACTTTGGTCTCTTAATACTTACAACCTTGTGACTCTGGGCAAATCATTCAACCCTGATTGCCTCATATTATTCATCTGTAAAATGATATGGAGAAGGCAATGAATGGTAAACCACTTCAGTACTTTTGCCAACATCTTAAAGAATCAAAAATGAAAAGATTGAAAAATAATAGGAATAACAATCTCTTTGCAAAACACAATTACAAAAAGGATGAGGAAGAATGCATATGTTAATACTGGATGAGCATACCATATAGTAGTAGAATCTGCCAAACTATAAACCACTCATTTCCGTCCCAGTCCTGGACCAATTTTATTTATTTTGGTGGTAAGTTCTTTAGCTAGAGTATACTTTGGTTTGATTCTTAAAAATTAGATTAATTAAAAAAGGAATGGATTTTATTCAGAAATATTTAAAAGATGGTTAACTTTTTAAAAAATTTTAGCTAGGAAATCACCAAATGACAATTACAATCTGTGTAATTGAACTGAGCTAAATGATGAGTTTAGGAATATCTTCTCACAACTACCTAGCTCTTCCAAACATTCTTCACAGCATTGGAGACCTGCACAGTGAGAACAAGATGCAATAAAGTTCAACTTCTAATAGTGTTGATGTTCAGTAATTTTAATTATGCCCGAGTTTTCTTGACCCTATTTGAGGTGTTTTTAGCAAAGATACTTGAGTGGTTTGCCATTTACCTCCCCACTTCACATTATAGATGAGGAAACTGAGGAAAGCAAGATTTTGAGACTGGCCCAGGGTCACACAGCCATTAAGTGATTAAGTGTAGATTTGAACTAAGTCTTTTGGATGCAAAGCCAAGCAAGCTGTCTACTGGACCACTTAACTGTACCTGACACATAGGAAATACTTAAGAAATGCTTCCTGTCATATTGAATGTCTTCATATTCAAAGTGGAAAATTTCAGAAATTGAGTAATCAGGTCTTTGAAACTTTTAGGAGCCTCTGTGTGCTGTGTTTGTCACACCAATGTCTTGGTCAAACTTTGGTGTTTTATTTAGCAAATATCCTTCTAGATGGATCTCAACCAGTTCCTTTGACGTATTCTTCCAAATTTTGCTCTTATGAATGAAAGTATTGATGAGTAATATTAATATTTAAATAAGAGACTAGGTACACTGTAGCATGATGCCTCCATCTGTTTCCACTGCTTTAGAGTCTTAAACTTTTTCTTATCTACTCTGTTAAGAGTTTGAATTCCCATTTACATGGAAGGAATTCATTGTTTTACTTCACAAATCATCAATTTCATTGCAGTCATTCCTGTTCATCGGAACAGCAAGTAAGTAGTCAAACCTGCTAAAAGTTCAGTAAAAATACTTTTTGTGAAGGGTAGAAATGTATTAATAGGTTTTAGAGACACGGGATGACCTAGTGAAATTGTAATATCAAAATGGACTGCAAAAGGGTGAGCACCCCACAAAGTATTCAGTGAGCTTCAGTATCCTGGCTGGACACAAGATTTCAGCAAAGACGTTGTTATGCTCTGAAATGCTCCTTAATTTTTCAATAAATATTTCAATCTTTTGACATATTTTAGTAGTAAATTTTAATTTATTCCTCATTTTTTTTGTTTTTAATACATAATTTATGTATTTTTTAGCTTCTTCACATTCACTTCCACAAGAATTTGAATTCAAAATTTTCTTCCCATCTCTCTTCATCCCCTACCATAAGACACCATGCACCCTATCCACCCCAGATGGTCTTCCCTTGTATTGCCCACCCTTCTTCCATCCCCCTTACCTTCTATTTTCCTGTAGGGCAAAATATGTTTTGATATTCTGTTGCCTGTATATTTTATTTCCAGTTTCACCCTAAAACAATTTTCAGCATTCATTATTAAAGTTTTGATCTCCATATTCTATCCCTCCCTTGACACTCACTCTCATTGGGAAAACAAGCAATTCAATATATGTCATACATGTGTAAAAATTCAAAGCACTTCCATAATAGTTATGTTGTAAGAGACCAATCACGTTTCCCTCTGTCCTAGCCTGGCCTCAATTTGTTTCATTTTCTCCCTTCACCAATCCTCCTGCAATAGTGTTTGCTTATGATTATCCCTTTCCCCAATTTGCTGTCCCTTCTATTGTCCCTCTCCTGTCTCCTTCCCCCTTGTCTTCCTTCAGGTAAAACAGATTTCCATGTCCAATTGAGTGTGTCATTACTCCTTAAGTCAAATCCCATGAGAGTAAGGCTCACTTATTTACTTTCATGTCCCCCCACTTCCCCTCCACTGTAACAGCTCTTTCTCTCCTCTTGTATGCAAGATGATCTGTCACATACTACCTCTCCCTTTCTCTTACATTACATTCAACAGTAAATTTTTTTTCAAGTATTCTCCCTTAATAGTCAGCTTACCCTATGCCCTCCATCTGCATACACACACACACACACACACACACACACACACACACACATATATATGTAACTACACATATATAATATACATGTATATTCCCATACAAATGCACATATATATGTATGCTTGTGTATATGTCTGTACACACACATATGTGTACATTCCATTAACTACTCTAATAATGAAAAAGGATTCATTAGTTACAAAAAAAGGTCTTTCCATGTAGGAATGTAAGCAGTTCAATGTTAGTGAATATCTTAAGGCATCTATTTCATGTTGACCTCATCATGTTTCTCTTGATTCTTGTATTTGAAAGTCAAATTTTCTATTCAGTTTTGATCTTTTCAACAAGAATGCTTGGAAGGCCTTTATTTCATTGAAATTCCATTTTTCCCCTGAAGTATTACACTCAGGTTGGCTGTGTAGGTAATTCTTGGTTTGAATCCTATCTGCTTTGACTTACAGAATATATTCTAAGCCCTTTGACCTAGCACACCAGAACCTGAGAACACAGGGGACATGGATCCTCCTCACAGCTCCAGGGCAGAAAAGAATGACTGTGGTGACTCACAGACAGAACAAAGGCAGGGTGAAGAGTAAACACATCTTTCCTTGGATCATACTTCTCTGGAAGAACTAAAAAGTTACGGAAACCTAGAAGTATCTTTGAAAACAGGTGCAGCAAATCCCTGGAGCTTGGAACAATTCACCCTTTACCTTAGAAGTAAAGCTCCAATTTAGCAAATGGTTAAATTACAAGAAATAAGCTGGAAAGGGGGAGGAGCCAAGATGGCAGAGTAGAAAGACTCACATATGTGAACTCCAAACCCACAGCCCATAAATTAACCATGGAAAGAACTCCCGACGGGTTCCAGAGCAATGGAAGCCATGCAGCAGCAGAATGGAGGAGATTTCTGTTCCAGAGAGCCCTGAAAAACTGACCCCAAAGATCCGTTGGACACCGGATGCAGAGCAGAGACCCTGCCCTGGCTACACAGCCCCAGAGGAGCAGATCTGAGCAGGCTTCAAGGATGGAACCTCCAGCGGCCACGAAGGTCCCTCCACCCACAGGCACTACAGGTCAGTGAGAGAGACTTCTGGACTGGCTGAGCGGGGAGCAGGGTGTCTCCATAACTCAGGACCCTTCGGGAGGCAGCAGCAGAGGCAGTGGCAGCCAGGGGCTCCCAGAGCAGGCAGCACCTCAGATACAGTGCTGACGGTCTCTGCATAAACCCCTTGAGGGAAGTGAGCCTGGGAGGTGGCCCTGCCCCCACCTGAGCAGCAGTACTTAATCTCTCACAGAATAGAAGCCCCTCCCCCCCGCTGAAAGACCTGAGGCTAGGGAGCATCATATGACTCTCAGCCTCCAAGCACTGGTGAAGCAGTTGGAGAGGAATCTCAGAAGTCAAGTAACTGGCTGGGAAAATGCCCAGAAAAGGGGAAAAAAATAAGACCCTGCAAGGTCACTTTCTTGGTGAACAGATGCTTCCTCCTTTCATTTCTGATGAGGAAGAACAATGCTTACCATCAGGGAAAGACATAGAAGTCAAGGCTTCTGTATCCCGAACATCCAAAATAAATATTCAATGGGCTTAGGCCATGGAAGAGCTCAAAAAGGATTTTGAAACTCAAGTTAGACAGGTGGAGGAAAAACTGGGAAGAGAAATGAGAGAGATGCAAGAAAACATGAAAAAGGGGTCAATACGTTGGTAAAGGAGACCCAAAAAATGCTAAAGAAAATAACACATTGAAAAATAGGCTCACTCAATTGACAAAAGAGGCTCAAAAAGCCAATGAGGAGCAGAATGCATTCAAAAGCAGAATTAGCCAAATGAAAAAAGAGGTTCAAAAGCTCACTGAAGAAAATAATTCTCTCAAACTTAGAATGGAACAGATGGAGACTAATGACTTTCTGAGAAACCAAGAAATCCCCAAACAAAACCAAAAGAATGAAAAAAATGGAAGAGAATGTGAAATATCTCATGGGAAAAACAACTGACCTGGAAAACAGTTCCAAGAGAGACAACTTACAACTTATGGGACTACCTGAAAGCCATGATCAAAAAAAGAGTCTAGGCATCATCTTTCATGAAATTATCAAGGAAAACTTACCTGATATTCTAGAACCAGAGGGCAAAATAAGTATTAAAGGAATCCATCAATCACTACCTGAGAGAGATCCAAAAAGAGAAACTCCTAGGAACATTGTGACCAAATTCCAGGATTCCCAGATCAAGGAGAGAATATTGTAAGCAGTTAGAAAGAAACAGTACCAGTATTGTGGAAATACAATCAGCATAGCACAAGATCTAGCAGCTTCTACATTAAGGGATCAAAGGGCATGGAATAGGATATTCCAGAAGTCAAAGGAACTAGGACTAAATCCAAGAATCACCTACCCTGCAAAACTGAGTATAATACTTCAGGGGAAAAAATGGTCTTTCAACGAAACAGAGGACTTTCAAGCATTCTTGATGAAAAGACCAGAGCTGAAAAGAAAATTTTGACTTTCAAACATAAGAATAAGAAGAAGCATGAAAAAGTAAACAGCAAAGAGAAGTCATAAGGGACTTACCAAAGGTGAACTCTTTACATTTTTACATGGAAAGACAATATTTGTAACTCTTGAAACTTTTAAATATCTGGGTAATTGGTGGGATTACACACACACATACACACACATATGCACACACTTATACGTGTGCTCACACACACATACACACATGCATGCACATACAGAGACAGATAGCACAGAATGAATTGAATAGGATGGGATCATATCTTAAAAAAAATTAAGGAAAACGATGAGAGAGAAATATATTGGGAGGAGAGAGGGTGAAATGTAATGGGGAAAATTATCTCCTACAGAAGAGGCAAGTAGGGACTTTGAGAATAGTATAAATATGGGTAATAGGATGGAGGAACATATAGTTATCGTAATTGAAAAAATATTTTAGAAGCAAGTATCTCTAATAAAGGCTTCATTTCTCCAATATGGAGATAGCTAAATGAGAGCATCTACTCACCTAAGCTCTTAGACAAACTCCTTCAGATACTTCCAAAAAGAGGATCTGACCAGATTTTGGAGAGGCAGAATCCCATAGGCGACAGACTGTGTCTGATTCACAGCCCAGGACAGACAGGAAGGTGGAAGGGAAGGATCCATTCCGTGGGATTGGAGGAGCTCATAGTACACAGGCTGTACTGGTGTGTCCCCAAAATGACAGGGCTGAGCAGGAAGCCTGATGTGGTCTGAGACAGCAACCACCCTGTGGAAACTCGGGCATATCAGCCCAGGACCTGACTCCAGAGGAACTGAGCAAGTGAGCGTCACAGAGCACTAAGGATCTTCAGAGGCTGCCTCTGAGAAAATCAGCCCGCAGAATAAATGTATGTAAAGTATCTACTTAAACTAAATAATCTAATCCTATTGAATGAGTGGGTTATGCAACAAATCATAGAAACAATCAACAACTTCATTCAAGAGAATGACAATAATGAGACAATCTACCAAATTTTATGAGATATTGTAAAAGCAGTTCTGAGGGAAATTTTAAATCTTTCAATAACTCCATGAATTAAATAAAGAAAGAGGAGATCAATGAATTGAACATTCAGCTGAAAAAGCTAGAAAAAGAACAAATTGAAAATCCCCAAGTAAATAACAAATTAGAAATACTGAAAACCAAAGGAGAGATTAATACAATTTAACTGTTAAATAAAATTGAGAATTGGTTTTATGAAAAAAAAAACAATAAAATGTATAAATCTTTGGTCAATATGATTTAAAAGAAAACCAACTTACCAATATCAAAAACAAAACGAGTGAAACCATCTCCAATGAGGAATAAATTAAAATAATAATTAGAAATTACTTTGCCCAACTGTGTGCCTATAAATCTGACAATCTAAATGAGATAGGTGATTATTTAAAAAATATATAAATTACTCTGAATAAAAGAAGAGGAAACTGAATACTTCAATAACCCCATCTCAGAAAAAGAAATTGAACAAGCCATCAATGAACTCCCTAGGAAAAAATCTCCAGGGTGAGATGGATTTACAAGTGAATTCTATCAAACATTTAAAAAACAGTTAATTCCAATACTACATAGACTATTTGGGAAAATTGGGGAAAGAGTCCTCCCAAATTCTTTTTATAATACAGATATGATTTTGATACCTAAACCAGGAAGATCCAAAACTGAGAAAGAAAATTATAGACCAATTTCTCTAATGAATATGGAGGAAAAATTTTAAATAAGATTTTAGTGAAAAGAATACAGCAACTTATCACAAGGATAATACATTATGATCAGGTAGGATTTATGCCAGGAAAGTAGGGCTCATTCAATATTAGGAAAACTATTAGCATTATTGAACATATCAACAATAAAACTAACAGAAACTGCATGATTATCTCAATTGATGCAGAAAAAGCTTTTCACAAAAAAACACCCACTCCCATTGAAAACACTGGAGAGCATAGGAATAAATGACACTTTCCATAATAGAACAAGCATTATCTACCTAAAACCTTCAGCAAGCATTACATACGATGGAGGTAAGCCAGATGCATTTCCTATAAGTTCCGGTGTGAAACAACAATGTCCATTATCATCAATATTATTTAATATGGTACAAAATATGCCAGCTGTAGCAGTAATAGAAGAAAAAGAAATTGAAGGAGTTAGAATAGGCAAAAAAGAAACTAGATTATTACTCGTTCTAAATTATATGAAGGTATACTTAGAGAATCCCAGAGATTCAAGTAAAAAGCTACTAGAAATAATAAAAGACTTTGGCAAAGTTGCAGGTTACAAAATAAACCCACACAAATCTTCTGCATTTCTACATATTACTAACAAGGCCAAACAGCAAGAGATAGAAAGAGAAATCGCATTTAAAGCTAGGGTGGAAACTATAAAATATGTGGGAGTCTACCTGCCAAAACAAACCTGGGAACGATATGAACACAATTACAAAACACTTTTCACACAAATAAAATCAGATCTAAGTAAGTGAAAAAACCTCAGGTGCTCGTGGATGGGTGAAACTAATATCATAAAAATGAACATTCGACCTAAATCAATTTACTTCTTTAGTGCCATACCAATCAAAATATCAGATAACTGTTTCTTAGAGCTAGAAAAAATAATGTCAAAATTCATTTCGGAAGAACAAAAGGTCCAGATTATGAAGGGAACTAATGAAAATAAATGCTAGGGAAGGTGGCCTAGCTCTATCAGATGTCAATTTTTATTATGAAGCAGCAATTATCAAAACCACTTGGTGCTTGCTAAGAAACAGAAGGGTAGACAGTGGTATAGGTTAGGTACTCAAGACACAGTAGTCAATGGATATACCAGCGTACTGATTGATAAACCCAAGGACCCCCAGCCTCTGGGATAAGAACTCACTGTTTGACAAAAATTGCTGGGGAAACTGGATAACAGTGTGACAGAAACTAGGCATAGGCCAATGACTGACACTATACACAAGAATAAAGTCCAAATGGGTATATGATCTTGGTATAAAGTTTGATACTGTAAACAAATTAGTGCAGGAAGAAAGTATATTTATCAGATTTATGGAGAAGGGAAGAAACTTTTACTAAACAAGAGAGAAAGAATTATGATGTGCAAAATGGTTAATTTTCATTACATTATATTGAAAAACTTTTGCACAACCAAACCCAATGCAATCAAGATTAGGAGGGAAAGAGAAAAGTGGGAAAGAATTTTTGCAACTAGTGTCTGTGGTAAAGGTCTCTTTTCTAAAATATATAGAGAGCTGAATCGAATGTACAACAATACAAGTCATTCTCCAGTTGATAAATGGTCAAAGGATATGAACAGGCAGTTTTCAGAGGAAGAAATTAAAGTCATCTATAATCATGAAAAAAAATGCTTTAAATCACTATTGATTAGAGAGAGATGCAAATCAAAACAATTCTGAGATATCACCTCACACCTGTCAGATTGGCTAACATGACAAAACAGGATGATAAATGTTGGGGAAGTTGTGGGAGATTTGGAACACTAATTCATTGTTGGTGGAGCCATGTGCTGATCCACCCGTTCTGGAGAGTAATTTGGAACTATGTCCAAAGGGCTAAAAAAATGTGCATAACCTTTACAGACTTAGTTGTGGTATTGCTGGATCAAAGGTACCCAGTTGAATTGCCCTTTTGTGTATAATTCCAAATTTTTCTCCAGAATGGTTGGATTGCTTCACAATTTCACCAAGAATGTATTAATGTCCTAATTTTCCTACATTTCCTCCGACATTTGTAATTTTCCTCCTCTGTCATGTTAGCCAACCTGATAGGTGTAAGGAGGTACCATACAGTTGTTTTAAATTGTGTTTCTCTAATCAGTAGTGATTTGGTGCAATTTTACATGACTATAGGTAGGTTTACTTTCTTCATCTGAAAACTGCCTGTTTGCATCCTTTGATTATTTGTCAACTAGAGAATGACTTGTATTCTTACAAATTTGACTCATTTACCTACATATTTCAGAAACGAGGCCTTTATCAGAGATATTTGCAGTAAAAATTGTTTCATAGCTTTATGTTTTCCTTCTAATCATGACTTTGTTGGTGCAAAATTTTTTCAGTTTAATATAATCAAAATGATCCATTTTACATTTTTACTGCTCTTTCTTGTTGGGTCAGAAATTCTTCCCTTCGATGATATGTAAAAAAAAATAATAAATTTAAATAAATTTAAAGAGGAAGAGAGGAATATATTGGTAGGAGAAAAAGAAAAATAGAATGGAGCAGATTATCTCTCATAAAAGAGGAAAGTAAAAGCTTTTTCAATGAAGGGGAAAAGGGAGGAGGTGAGAGGGGGAAAATGAATCTTATTCTCATCAAATTTGGCTTAAGAAGCTAATACCATGCACACTCAGTTTGGTATGAAAATCCATGTTACACAACGGGAAAGTAGAGGAAAATGTGACCAGTGGGTTGGGGGGGGGCGGTGATGATAGAAGAGAAGGCAAATGGGAAGAGGAAGTAATTAGAAGTAAACACTTTAAGGAAGGGACAAGGTCAAAAGAGAGAATATAATAAATGGGGGGGGCAGGATAGGATGGAAGGCAATGTAGTTAGTCTTTCACAACCCAACTATTATGGAAGTCTTTTTCAAAACTACACATATAGCCTGTATTGAATTGCTTTCCTCTCAGTGGGGATGAGTGGGGAGTGAGGAAGGGAGAGAAGTTCAGGCTCAAAGTTTTAGGAAGGAATGTTGAGAATTGTTTTTGCATGCAACAGAGAAATAAGAAATATAGGTAATGGAGTATAGAAATCTATCTTGCCCTACAAAAAAAGAGAGAAGATGGGGATAAAAGAAGGGAGAGGTGTGGTAGAAGGGAGGGCAGATTAGGGGAAAGGGTAATTAGAATCTATTGAAGTGTTGGGAGGGGTAAGATGAGGAGAAAATTTGGAACTCAAAATCTTGTGGAAAGGAATTTTGAAGACTAAAAACAAATAAATTTAAAGAAAGAAATTTTTCCTTTCTCCATCAATCTGACAGGTAAACTATTCATTGCTCTCCTTATTTGTTTATGACATCCTTCCTAATGTCTAAACGGGTACCCTTTATGATGTTATTTTGGTATATAGTGAGTGGTGTTGATCTGTACCTAGTTTTTAACGTTTGTCATACTCTTTTCTAGCTTTCCCAGCAGTTTTTGTCAAATAGTGTGTTCTTATCCCAAAAATTGGAGGCTTTGAGTTGATCAAGCAGTACAGTTGCTACTATATCTTGTGTACCTAATTAATTCCCCTGATTAACCACTCTTTCTTACACAGTGCCAAATATTTTTGATGATTGTCACTTTGTAATATAATTTTATATCTCTTATAGCTATGCCACTTTTCTTTGCAATTTTTGTATTAATTCCCTTGATATTCTTGACATTTTGTCCCTCCAGATAAAATTTATTATTTTTTCTGGCTCTACGAAATAAATTTTTGTGGTTTGATACATGTAGCACTTAAATAAATAGCAAAATTTAGGTAGAATTGTCAATTTTCTTATATTAGATGGGCTTGCCCATGACCAAATGATATTTTCTCTGGTTGTTTAGATCTAACTTTATTTGTGTGAAAAATATTTTGTAATTGTTTTCATATACTTCCTGGCTTTATCTTGACAGATAGACTCTCAGGTTTTTTTATATTATGGGCAGTTATTTTAAATGAAAATTATCTTTCTATCTGTTGTTCATGTTCTTTGTCGATTATATATAGGAAGACTGATGATTTTTTCGTGTTTTCTTTGTAACCTATGATTTTGCTAAAGTTGTTAAGTATTTCACATATTTTTTTAGTTGATTCTCCAAGATTCTGTGAGTATACAATCATGTCATCTGCAAAAAGTGATTGTTTGGTTTTCTTCTTACCTGTTCTCAATTCTTAAATTTATTTTTCCTCTCCTATTGCTATAGCTAATATTTCTAGTATAAAATTGAATAATAATGCTAATAATGGACATTCTCGTTTCATCCTTAATGTAATCGCAAAGGCCTATAGTTTATCCACATTACAAATCATGCTTGCTGAAGGTTTTCGATAGATATTGCTTAACATTTTAAGGAAAGTTCATTTTATTTTTATGTTCTCTATTGTTTGATTGGGAATGGATGATGTATATATCAAAAGATTTTTCTGCATCAATTAGATAATCGTATGACGTTTTCTGTTTTATTAATATAGTCAATTGTGCTGGTAGTTTTCCTAATACTGAACCACTCCTGAATCACTGGTATAAATCGTACTTTGTCCTAGTATATGATCCTGTTGATAAATACCTGTAATTCCTTGCTGGTATTTTATATAAATTTCTTAAAATTTTTCATCAATATTCAATAAGGGAGTTGAGCTATCATTCTTTTTTTCTGTTTGTACTCTTCCTGGTTTAGCTATCAGCACCATACTTGTATCATAAAAGGAATTTTCTAGGACTTTTCACCTATTTTTAGATGAAGAAATTAAAGCTATCCATAGTCGTTTGAAAAAAATGCTCTAAACAATTATTAATTAGAGAAATGCATATTGAAACAATTCTGTAGTACCACATTCCACATATAAGATTGGCTACCATGACAAAACAGGAAAATGATAAATGATGA
Source organism: Bettongia penicillata ogilbyi (assembly GCA_023548195.1). Taxonomy (NCBI): domain Eukaryota; kingdom Metazoa; phylum Chordata; class Mammalia; order Diprotodontia; family Potoroidae; genus Bettongia; species Bettongia penicillata. Next base: position 3,610,132 of record JAJHZJ010000438.1, read on the forward strand.
GGAAGACATGGGAAAATAGTAATTCAAATGAAATATTGGTGGAGCTGTGAACTGATCCAAACATTCTGATAATTTCATGAAAGATGATATCTAGGCTCTTTTTTGATCATGGCTTTCAGGTAGTCCCATAATTTTTAAATTGTCTCTCCTGAGTCTATTTTCCAATGACATATTTCACATTATCTTCCATTTTTTCATTCTTTTGGTTTTGTTTGGTGATTTCTTGGTTTCTCATAAAGTCATTAGCCTCCATCTATTGCATTGTAATTTTTAAAGAACTATTTTCTTCATTGAGCTTTTGAACTTCCTTTTTCATTTGACTAATTCTGCTTTTGAAAGCATTCTTCTCCTCATTGGCTTTTTGAACCTCTTTTGCCAATTGAGTTAGCCTATTTTTCAAGCTGTTATTTTCTTCAGCACTTTTTTTGAATCTCCTTTACCCAGGTGTTGACCTGCTTTTCATGCTTTTCTTGAATCTTTCTCATTTCTCTTCCCAGTTTTTCCTCCACCTCTCTCACTTAATTTTCAAAATCCTTTTTGAGCTCTTCCATGGCCTGAGCCCATTGAATATTTCTTTTGGATGTGTGGGATACAGAGGCCTTGACTTGTATGTTTTTTCCCTGAGAATAAGCATTGTTTTTCCTCATCTGAAAGGAAGGGAGGAAATATCTGTTCACCAAGAAGGTAACCTTATATGGTCTTATATTTTTTTTCCCTTTTCTGGGCATTTTCACAGCCAGTTACTTGACTTCTGAGATTCCTTTCCACACCCACCTCACCTCCCTATCAGCCCAGGTAGTGCTTGGGGTCTGAGATTTAAATGCTGCTTCCCAGCCTCAGGGCTTTCAGCAGGGACAGGACAGCTATTCAGTGTAAGATTAAATTCAGGTGCTCAGGTGGGGGCAGGGCAGCCACCACGGGCTCAGTTCCCTCAGGGGGTTTATGTGGAGACCTTCATTAATGGATCTGAGCTCCTGTCTGCTTTGGGAGCCCCTGTCCACTGCTGCTTCCACTGCCTCCTGAGGGGGCCTGAGTTATGGAGACACCCTGCTCCCCTCTTGGCCAGCCAAAAAGGCTCTCTCACTGACCTTTGTGCCTGTGGTTGGAGGGACCTGCATGGCTGCTGGAGATTCTGTGCCTGAAGCCTGCTTGGATCTGTTCCTCTCAGTGCTGCACAGCCAAGGCAGGGCTGGGCTCTGCTCTGGGTCTGGTGGGTGGCAGACTTTTGGTGTTGGTTTTTCAGGGCTCTCTGGAACAGAAATCTCCTCTACTCCATTGTTCTGTGGCTTCCACTGCTCCAGAATTTGTTGGGAGTTCTTTTTTACAGGTATTTTATGGGCTGTGTGTTAGGAGCTACCATATGTGTGTCTTTCTACTCTGCCATCTTGGCTGCTCCTCTGATCCAAACATTCTGGCAAGTAATTTGGAACTATGCATAAAGGACTATAAAACTGTATCCACATGTACAAAACTATTTATAACAGCTCTTTCTGTGGTGGCAAATATTTGATAATTGAAGGGATGCCCCTCAATTGGGGAATGGCTGAACAAGTTGTGTTATATGAATATAATTGAACACTATTGTCTCATAAGACACAGAGAGCAGGCAGATCTCAGGAAAACCTGAAAAGTTCACATGAAGTGAAGTGAGCAAAACCAGGAGAACATCGTACACAGTGACAGCAACTTTGTGTAATTCCTGACTGACTTAGCTCTTCTCAGCAATGCAATGACTTAAGACAATTAAAAAAAGATTCAAAATGGAAAACACTATCCACATTCAGAGAATGAACTATATTGAAGCATGTAATTTCCTCTTTCTTGTGTTTTTATTTGTTCTTTCTCAAGGTTTTTCCTTTTATCTCTGATTCTTCTTTCATGACAGTTCCAATGTGGAAACATGTTTAATATGACTGTACATGTGTAACCTATATCAAATTGATTGCTGTCTTGGGGAAAAAAAAGGCAACCTAAGGCAGCCAGATTTCAAACTATGTTACAGGGTGTAATGAACAAAACAATCTGGTACTGGCTAAGAAATAAATTGGTAGATTAGTGCAATAAATTAAGCACATAAACACTGAAGTTAATAATAAGAATAATCCAGTGTTTCATTAATGAAGAGGAGCAATGACATCAGTCTGGTGACAACTAGCTTTGTAAAGGAATTAAATTTAAGTGAGGCAGAGCCATTCAAAACCATCTTCCCTTGTCTCTCTCTTTCAGAATCATCGGATTGCAGTGGCAAGAATTAAATTAGGACAACTGACAGGGACCAGTAGAATATCATAATAAAACTATCTTAGAAACAGGAGTTGAACAGTCCATAAATGAGCTTCCTAAGAAAAATGCATCAGGACCCACTGGAGTTACAAGTGAATCCTCGCAAACATTTAAAGATCAACTGCTTGTAATACTAAATAAATTATTTGGAGTAATAAACAAAGGAGTCCTACTAATCTGCTTTTTTTGAAACAAATGGGATGCTGATACGTAAACCAGGAAGAGCAAAAACAAAGAAAATTATAGACAAATTTCACTACTGAAAATGGATGCAAATATCCTAAATAAAATAGTATCTAGGAGGCTAAAAGAATATACACCAATATGTAAAATAATATTTTGTTAATATTGTTAATGATATAGTCTATTAAATTTTTGTTTATATTAAGTCATTCCTACATTCTTGTTATAAATCCCATTTTATCATAGTATATAATCCTTGTATCCTTTCTCTATTTTGTGTGTGCTCATCGTTTGATGCCGAAAAAGACCATGACATCAGAGAAATAATATAACTTCCATTTGACTGTATTTTGAGCGAGGGAGAACTGTGCAGGTCACCAGCCTCACTTCTCCTCCAGAGCCATCTGAATTCAGTGACCAGATACTCATCAGGAGGCCTGGAGATGACTCAGGATGAAGCAATTGGGTTTAAGTGACTTGTGGAAGGTCTCACAGCTAGTGAGCGTCAAGTGTCTGAGGTGAGATTTGAACTCAGGTCCTCCTGACTCCTGTACTGAAACTCTATCCACTGTACCACTTAGCTGCCCCTCTTTATTTTGCAAGCTTGTAGACATATACAATTTCCCTTCATTGCTGCTTTGGCTGCATCCCATAAATTTTGGGATGTTATCTCATTATTGCCATTCTCTTTGATGAAATGAAATTACTGATTGTTTGTATGACATTGTTTGGCCTAATTATTCTTCAGGATTACATCATTTAGTTTCCAATTTATTTTTAATATATCCTTTCATGATCCTTTATTAAATGTAATTTTTATTGCATTATGTTCTGAAAAGGATGCATACGAGGTTTTTATGTACTAGCCACGGTCAGTTTGTATGTAGGTGCCTAATGCTGTTGAGAAAAAGATATATTTCCTTCTATCCTTATTCAGTTTTCTGCAGGGGCTTATAATATCTATCTTTTCTAAAAACTTGCTTATCTGTTTAATGGTTTTCTCTTTTATTTGTGGTTAGGTTTAGTTAGTTCTCATTTAACTTCTTGAGAAATGTGGATGCTATACCATCTAATGCATAAGTATTTAGTGTTGACATTACTTCATCGTCCATGGTACCTGTAAGCAAGACAGAATTTCTTTGTGTCTTTTAATTAAATTTACTTCTCCTTTTACTTTGTTTGAGATCATGATTGCTACCTTGCTTTTTAAATTCAGTTAGAGCATAATAAATTCTGCTCTAGCCTTTTACTTTTACTCTGTATGTGCTTCTCTGTTTCAGATGTGCTTCTTGTAAATAACGTGTTGTATGATTCTGTTTTTTAATCCACTCTGCCACCTGCTTCCATTTTACGAAGAGTTCGTCCCATCCTCAATCGGTTCTGATTATTGCGTATTTCCCTCCATCCTATTTTTCCTATTTATACCTCTCTCTCTCTCTCTCTCTCTCTCTCTCTCTCTCTCTCTCTCTCTCTCTCTCTCTCTCTCTCTCTCTTCTTTCACCCTGACGCTCCTCACTGGTGTTTCCTTTCAGACCACCACTTCAGTCAGTCTCATGACTTTCCTTTCCCCCTTCCCCTTCTACTTTATTCGGGGACAAAATAGGTATGTATAGCGCAAAAGTGTTTATATTATTCCCTCTTCATCTAAACCTGATGAGAGTAAGGTTAAAACAATACTCAGTGTACTACCTTTTTATCTCTACTGTGATAGGTATTTCACACCTCCGTGTGACATATTTTACCCCATATGTCCTTCCCATTTTCTTTTCGACCAATACAATCCTTTTTTTTTGAACCTTAATATAGTATATCATTTCATCAAATCAACTTACAAGCTTTCCTTCTATATATATTATTTTTAATTGTCCTAATAGAGATACAAATCTTAAGAGTTATGAGCATCCTCTTCCCATCTAGGAAATGTAAACTGTTTAGCTTTGCTGAATTACATATTGTTTTTTCTTTCTTCTTTACCTATTTTTACTTTTCTTGAGTTTTTTGTTTGAAAGTCAAATTTTCTGCTTAGTTCTGGTCTTCTCCTCAGATTGCAGTTGTCTGAATGATCTCCGTCTCACTTCTTCCTGAGTAGAGACAAGTAATCTTTTCAAGTACTTATTTCTCACACACAATAATCAGTACATGGTCCTCATGTCTCTGTACCAAGTATCTCCCTTTACTCGTAGGATCGTTTAATGATAGAACCTCTTCCACCAAGTAAAACAAGATCTCCCTCTTTTTCATTCCTTTTCAGTCTTTACCTTCTGCTCTTCACCCTCTCCCTTGGAGGCTGTTCTCTTCCTGAAAGACCACAAAGAGCAACTTCCCCTTCTTATAAACCTTCAATTTGACTTGTGTATTCCACACATTCTACTCTTTCCTTCTATACACCCTTTTTCCTTCCATGCATACTCATATTTTGTAATGTAAACCCACCAAAGCATTTATTCACCTATAGGTAAAATGTTGTGAGTTTCTGTACATAATATATCATACATAATATATTGAAATTAGGTCCACCTGTTTTTCACCTTCACCCTTCTCTCCTTGTGTACATTGATAAGGAGTTGTCTTACCTGTCCCCTTTATCTCACTGCCTTGTTTATCTATTTTGTTTTTATTCACTCCTCCTACATGTCAATTATCTGGGATAGTCAAGCAGGAAATAATGTCTTCAGGTCTCATTTTTATTCTGTGTCAGTTTCATGTACCTCTTTATTGTTAAATGTCAATCTTTCCTCATTTATGGTTAAACTCAGACTTTTAAGGTAGTTCACTCTTGACTGCATTCCGACTTTTGCTGTTTTCCTTAAATACTTCATTCCATGATATTCATTCGTTATTTGGATTTCCTTTCATTTAGATTTTCAGGTCTTTTTCTTGGTCACTTGGAGATTTTGTTATTTCTGATTTGAAAATTTAAATTTATCTGCTTTGTGTTTAGATTTTTGTAAACTTAGATATTGCTCTAGAGTTAATTTATAAATTATCATATTTGATATTTCAATTTCTGAATCCAGAAGTTCTTGGCAGCTTCACTGTATTATTATTTCCCTCATAGCTTGTTTTAGGCTTTTCATTTTCTTTTGGGAGTCACATAATCCTTAAGTTTTCTCTACACATAGTACCTTTAAGATCAGTATGGTTTTCTTAAAAAAGAGGACATATTTTCTTTGATATTATTTCTTTTTTAGTTTTCTTCTTTGGTATTGTCCTTGACGTCTGTCAATTTGCTTTCCCATTCAATTGTCTTTAGTTTCTGTGATGAGTATTTCCATCAAAGATTCAGGTTTTTCTATCTTACCAATTACTTTTGTCCCACAGCACATAAATTCAGATGTCAAAATTTTAATTTTTTAAAGTCTCTCAGGATCAGTATGTTGTGGTCCCATCTTTTCCACAAATTCTAGAGTCTCTGTCTCATCAAGTGTTGTCATTTTCCTTTGTTTTGAGGTATTTATTCATGGAGGCATGAGCTTATTTGCTAGATCTAGGAGCATACAGCCTTTGGCTGTTTAAGTTTTCCCTGTTGATTTATCTGCTTAGATTTAAGGTCTTTCAATCTTCTTCCTCCTGAGGTCTTTGGTAATTTCAATTTTTTATTCCCCTGATTTTTCTTTATTACTCAATTTCTGTCTTTGTTCACTCCGATAATGAAGTCTCTGGTGGTTAGATCTCAAGACATTTCATCTTCCTCCTTCACTAGGAATTTCCTTGAAACTCACTGGAAACAAAGCAATGACAAAACAGAAATTAATGACTCGAATAGACTATAATAAATATTAAAACATAGTTAAAAGAATTCAAAACAATGGAAGAAAATGTAAGGCATTTCATAGCAAAAGTAACTAACCTCAAAAAGACATTATGCAGAGGGAATTTATGAATCATCCAGGTACTTGAATGCCATCAACAAATAAAGAGCATACACATTGTATTCCAAGAAATCTTAGAAGAAAGTTGTCTTCATCTTTGAAAACAAGAGGGAAAAGTATAAATATGAAAGTCTTGTGGTGACCTCTAGAAGGAAATAAAGAATTTCAATGGTTTGAGTTTGGTTATAAAATTGAAGAGGCTTGCTGAAGTAATTAGAAATCAGAATCCAACAGTATAATTTTTACAATATATCCACTTGAAACAGAAAAATGTACAACGCTAATATAAGATTTGGAGCAGAAATTATTTAGCCAATACCTGTATAAAAACAATGCTAAAGTTGGCAGTAATGATGTTACACAAAGATAAAAACAAAAGCAGACTAAAATAAATACACTTGCTAATTACATTTTGATGAAAAGTATCACAGACTTGTGGTTCACATTAATTCAAATAGACAGTGAATTAATTTTAAATATTAAACATGTAGAGAGAACAGAAAACTCAGTTTACACCACTCCAAAATCTAGCAATTACTCATAAAAGTGATAAAAAATTAAAACATCTTCACAGTTAGTATAAATAAAAAATATTTTAAAGTAACTTTAAAACTAAGAAGTCAAAAGTACTTTAATCTTAAAAAAGAATTTGTCTAAGAACAAATAAAATAAAAAAATTTCCTTAAACAAAATGACAAAAATGAGAGAACAACAAGTTTTTTTGACTTGCAAATCTAACAGAGAAAAATTGGCATTTCTCTTCACTTACATCAGTTAAAGAAAAAAAAAAACCGATCAATGAAGGAGGCATATACCTACAAAAAACTCCAAAAACATCAATCATTATATATTATATACTATACATAATATGTGTTATTTGTTTGTTATATACATATAATGTATATATAATGTTGTGCATTATATACACCTATATTATTATATATAATATAATGTACAATGTATCACATATATCATGTAATACATATCATATCTTATCATGATCTATCATATGATATTAAATCATATTGTGTTATATGGTGTTATCTCATATCGCATTATATTACATCATGTTGTATATCATGTTACACTATTTCATGTTATAGTATATCATGTTCTGACATTTCATGTTATATCATATTATATTATTTCATTTTATATTCTATCATGGTATATTATATGATGTTATAATATACTATACCATACCAAACTACACCATATCATACCATACTATACCACACCACACCACACTACACCATACTATACCACATCACACCACACCACACCACACCACAGCATACCACACCATGTTATGTTATATTATGTTATGTTACTTTATATTATGTTGTATTATGTAGTATTGTATCATATCATATCATATCATATCACATCACATCATATTCATATATTATATTCCATTATATTATGCTATATTTTATCATATTGTATTATGTTGCATTACACTACATTATGCTGCATTATGTTGTATTATATTTTATTGTATTGATATATCTCATTAGCCACCAAATCAGAAGTCTTCAAAATGTGAGGTTAACAAAAGTGAAAGGAAAATATAACATGGTTTTAATAAATTTTAAAATGACTTTTTTTAAAAGACCAAAAAAGGAGATAAATCATTAAGTTATGTGATTTTGAAAAGAAAGCACCTACATCACTAGAACTAAATTTATTGACATTGTGAATTCATCATTAAGAAATAACAAAGGAAAATAGTAATTAAGAATCATTTCACAAAATTATATGCTAATTAAACTGAAAAATTGAAAAAAATATTTTTGAAATAGAAAACCTTCCAAATAGAGGTGATAAACATATTTTGAATATGAAATTTAACAGGCCATGAATGAACACTCAAAGAAAAAATCCCTAGGACCAGATGGATTTGCCTGTTATTGTATCAAAAATTTATATAACAATTTATTTCAATATGACAGATAAAGAGGAAAATAAAGCCTATACTCAATTTCTTCCTCTATGTTCCCAATACATAAACCAGGGAGAGCAAATTATAGAAAGAAATGTACAAATAAATATTATTAAGTAATATTAATCTATAAATGAATATTCCTAATGAGTATTCATACAAAAATCAAATAATATATTAGCAAGGGACTATAGTAAATAGTATAAAGATTAAATTATATTACGCGACTTGATTTGGCTACATCATGAATGCAGAGACTGTTCAATATTGGGCAAACTATAACAATTATAGTCCACATATTAAATAATGACAAATGTTTTTAGAAAAACCAGAAACCATAATTATGAAAATCTTTCCTTGACATGATAACTAGTATCTGTCAAAAATCAAGAAGCAGCATGATTTGTAAACAGAGTAAACTAGGGTCCATTCCAAAAAGATCTTGGAAAAAGGGAAAAATGTTCCTTATCACCATTCTTGTACAATATAGTGCTAGAAATGACAGCTGTGGCCAATGAAACAAGAACAGGAAATTGAAGAATCAACATAAGCAAAGAGGAAAAACAAAATGACAGCTTTATGCAGTTTATGTCATCATTTACTAGTAAACTCTAGAAATACCTTAGAACCAATAAAAGCAATTAACAACTTTAGAAAAGCTGATTGACATAAAATAAACTCATAGCATTTCTCTATAGTACTCAACAATCTGGCATAAATAGATACAAAGATAAATTTCATTTAAAATGATTACAGAAAAAATGATATACTTGGGAGCCACCCTTCTACAACACACAGAAACTATGTAAACAACCTTATGAAGCATACTTTAAAGAAACAGAGATCTCAATAATTAGAAAAATATTAATTTCTTTTTCTTACCCTTAGCCAAAATAATAAAAATCACCAAAACTCCTTAATAAATATATTTATCCAGTGCTATATGGAAAAGCAAATGATTAGTTTCTAATGGATTAAAAAGCAGTAATAGGAAATTAAATGGAGGAACAAAAGCTAATGCAAAGCCTTTTAAGTACCTAATCTAAAACTATGGAATAAAACTGTAATCATCAGAGCAATTTGGTACTAGATAACAAATAAAGATGCTGATCAGTGAAATACATTAATTACACAAGAGATAAAAGGAAATGGGCACAGGGAACTAGTGCTGAAAAACATAGTGATAATAATTGTCCTAGGAATCTATGTCATTATGTAAGTATCATATATAATGTTTATTCATAAAACATAAGATGCCTACTCAGTGGACCTGGATTGAATTCTTCACACATAGATGGTAAGCGAGACCCAGGAAATAGAAAGATAAACACAGATTATTATTGCTGCTTTATCCAAGCTCAGTGTGAGATGTTGGAGTTAGTTAATCTTGTAATTCATTGACCAAACCCTCACTTAATGCATTCTTTATTTCACTTAATTAATATATAAATCGATGTAAATAACAAGGAAGAGACTTAAATAGTAAGAGCATTGTTGGCAGACCTACACAGATGAATGCTATCACCTATGCATTAGAGAAATTACAATATATTCCTTCATAATTCCTACCGATGCTCCAACTGAGGAAAACTGGCTGGTACAAATTCAGAACTCATAGACCAACTTAAAGGTAAATTATTCAGTTTCTGGACCATCTGCATCCTGGAACATTTTATTCAGTTGGTATAAAGGGAAATGTTTAGCAATGAACTCCCTGGGAGAAAAACATATCTATATTATAATTTTAAATTTATCCCCCATTAATAGCATGTTCTCCATTACTTTCTTAAATTTAGATATGCAGCAAAATATATCAAGGCCTGATTTATGACCCTAGCCAATTTCCAAAGTATAGATTCTCACACTGAAAGTTTAACAAGTTACACTGGTTCCATCACACTCCTGGTTTAATTGTTGTTATTGTTACTTTCTTGAGAGTCTCTCAGAACAAGATAGAAATATTTCATCAATTATAGGGGAGGGGAGACTAGCCAGTAAGATCAAAGTCAACTGGGAATTTTCCCTTCCCTTCCCCTTCTATCAAGAAGTGTTCTTCCTAAAAAAGGTAATTCATTTAAGTGAGTAGGAAAATTAGTGCAGCTCTATGCTTACTTCAGTGAAGTTCCTCCCAGTCTGGTGTTCTATGATCTAAGGATCATTTGATATTCAGTGTTTCATATCCTTTTGAACTCTGACATTCCATGCCCTCAAGACTCTTCAAGCTCTAGTAGTTTTGTTTTCTACAGGCTTTGAACTCAGACAAGACTTTGGGTACCTTGGAGCAGTAAACTGGGCCAACAAGTCAAGAAAAACAACCTACCTACCTCCAAGCTCTCTTCTCTACAAAGTCAGAGTACATGAAACCCTTCTCCCAGTTTCTAAAATTACTGTACTGCACCTGGAGTTACTGGGACTCTTTGCTCATCTGCAGGACCTGACTGTGAACCATCTCCCACAATCCACAACCCAAAATGTTTCTCTTTCAAGGAAGAAGACTATGTGGCCCTAGAGGAGGTCTCCAATAAAACCACAGGTTTTCTACAAAATGTGTTTTAATTCCTTGAGTTTATGAAACAAGGGTTCTAAATGTGAGCATATAAATAAATGGTCAAATGAATGTCGAAATCAAAAAGTAAATAAATAAAGCTATCAAAAAAATAAAAGAGACAAGAAAAAGTTTTTTCAATGGAGGGAAAAAGGGGGGAACGTGAGGGGGAAAAAGTGAAGCTTATTCTCATCACATGTGGCTCAAGGAAAGAATAATATGCCCACTCAATTTGGCATGTAAACTTATTTTACACTCAGGAAAGTAGAGAAGAAGGGATAAACAGCATGGAGAGATGATGGCAGTGAAGGCAAATAGGAAGAGGGAGTAATCAAAAGTAAACACACTTGGGGAGGAACAAAGTCAAAAAACAGAATAAAAGAATTGGGGGCAGAATAGGATGAAGGGAAATATGGAATTGAAAATTACTGAAACAACTGAACAAAAATAAAAACAGCAATCTCTTTATAAAACACTATTGGGAAAAAAAGGAGGAAAAATTTGCATGTAATATTGAATGAGTACAAGCTATAGCATCTTCTAAAGAATAAATCACTGCTTTCTCTCCCTGTTTTGGCCCAATTTTAATTATTTCAATGTCAAGTTCTTTAGTTATAACTTTTAGTTTGGTTTGATTTTTTAAAATTGGATTAATGACAAATAGGATGGGTTTAATTAGAAAATATTTTTAAATGTTTAATTTTTTATTTTAGTGAGTAAATTGCTAAATGATAATTGTAATCAATGATTTGAATAGTGTCAAATGAGGACTTAAGGAATATGTTCCCACAATTTCCTAGCTAGTCCAAACATTCTTTGCAGCGTGTTAGATCAACACAATATTAACAAAATGCAACAAAGTTCCACTGGTAGTGGTGTTGTTATCCAGTCATATGTCATGTGTGATTTGTCTTGATTCCATTTTGTCTCCTCTTAGCACAAGATACTGGAAAGGTTTACTATTGCCTTCTCCACTTCATTTTACAGATAAGGAAAATGAGGCAAGCAAAATTAAGTAATGTGAGAAGGAAGGATAAAAACAACTCTGAAAAATTTCTGAAAATTTAACAATCAATACTTGGAAGCCTTTAGAAGCTGCCTACTGGTGAGATTATCTTAATGACAATCTGATATTAATTTCATGAACATGCTTCAGTGTTCAGATCCACCATGTTCTTGTTTTTACTGACTTTTGCTCTTGTGAACATGGAATTTATGCTACCCAGAGCCAGGCCCCGTACAGTGAAGCCTGCTCCATGTTTACTCTACTGCTCTTGTAACTTAAACTATGTCATATCAATTCTGACAAGATTAAGAGTGTAAAATATAATTTGAGTGGTGAAAATCTGGTCTGCATTTCAGTTGCAACTGAAAGGTTTCATCAGTTCATAAATCCAAGGTTTCATTTTTCTCCATTCTACCTTTCTAAGTAGCAAGTGAGTTTTCACAAGTGCAAATATACAGTAAAAACCTGGTTTTAAAAAGGAGAAAATGCAATACTAGGGTTTGGACACGCGATGGCAGACTAAAGTTGCAATATCTGACATGGCCACAAGGAGGCAGCTTTGCCCGAAAGATTGCCTCAGTAAACTGCAGCATTCTTTTTGGCCACCAGATGGCAACGAAAGACCGTTTTATCTAAATCAAAGTCAATTAATTGCTCAACAAACTTTTCTTAAGAGCCTACTGTATTCTCTGAACACCTCCAGGTATTGAAGTGACACAAAACCAAGCAGGAGACATTCGGTGGCATGAAAAACTTATACATTTTTACACAAAACGTGAAGGAAAGGCAGGGTAATGGAGTGGAGAACTAATAGTTAGAGGGGACCATAAGAGACTAAATGAGGCATTAATTAAGTGCCTACTATGTGTGAGATACTGTGCAAAATGCTGTGGATGGAAAAACACAGTTAAAAAATTTCCATGACTCAACTAGCTCACAATGTAATTTGAGAAAAAAACAAGCAAACAAAATGAAACTATATAGTATAAATTGGAATCATAGGTATATGTGTATATGTACACACACACATACATACATATATATACATATATATATAATTTTTGGGGGGGGGGGTTCTAGGATTGAGAGCATTTGGCGTAGTCTTGAAATCAAAAATGAATTTCTGAGTGTAACTTAAAAAAAGAAAAAACAAAATCATGGGAGCCAGTATTGAGAATTAAGGTGGAAAATCATTCCAGGCCTGTTGGATAGGCAGAAAAAATACCTGTATTCAAGAGATGGAGTATCTTGGTAATGGAACATCAAGGAGGACATTCAAAAAATCAAACAAATCAAGCAATCAAAACAAAATAAAAAAAAAATACATGGAAGGGAGTAAAGTGTAAGAAAATAAGCACGGATGTTTACAAGAGTTTTATTTCCCTTCTTTCTTTCAAGGGGGAGAAATTGTCAATGCAACCTTATAGAACGACACTATTATTATCTTGTGTAAAATTTGTAAAGGCAATTTTTCATCATTTTGTGTGTCAAATGTATTTTTATCTGCATGATTTATACCTCAAGATTTTGTACTACCAAAGCAGAGTTAAAAATAAAAGGATAATTAAGCAGTGAAAAAAATAGTAAAGGTAGGAAGTGACTAAGTAAGAGGTTTGATATTGAATGCCAAATATAAGATTTTGTACTTAATCTTTGAGGTGACATGGAGATGTTGGAGTTTAATGAGTAGGACGATGACAAGATTTCTTCCATTTATTTTAGTTCGACTACATAGCATGACTATAGTGAAAATGTGCTCAATTGGAAAGTATATGTAGAACCTATACAAAATTGTATGCTGTCACGGGGGGGGAGGAGGGTAGTGGGGGAAGGGTGGGGGGGGATAAAATCTTAACTTTAAGGAAATGATTGTAAAACATTAAAAAAAGAAAAAGAAAAAAGAAAAGAAAAAAGAAAAACTAAAAAAAACTAAAAAATAAAAAAAATAGAATACACCTCTATTTTAGGAAAACTACTTTGATGACTGAATGGAGGATGCCTCCGAGGAAGGAGAAAGGGGAAAGGCTGAGAAAGCTCTTGCATTGAAAGACCAGTGGGTGTATGAGGTGGAAAGCTTGCACCAGAGTGCTGGTACTGTTAGAGGAGAGAAAGGGGCATAGTGTAGAGACTTTGGAAAAGTGGAAACAAAAGGCTTTGGCCATATATTTGACATGGGGAGTGAAAGGTTGTAAGTATTCAGGTACCATACCTAGATTGAGAGCTGGAGGGACTGAGAGGTGATGGTGGAGTCTATAGCAATATAGATGATGGTAGGGGATTTAGAAGTATAGATAAGTTTGATTTTAGTCATACTGAGTTGAAGATTTTTTATGAACATCGCATTCCAAATTCCTGAAAGACAGTTGAAGGTTAAAGGTAGGTAGAAATTAAGGAGCTTGGGACAGGATAAGAAGAAAAAAAGAAGAATTATTAATTATCAGAGATGGTTGTTAACTCTGTAAGTGCATGAAATCAACCAGGGAAACTGTGTAAAGAGAACAAAAGAGGGTCAAAGATGAAAGTGTAAGGGACACTTATAGTTAGGGGACTGATCTGAATCAAGGTCTAGTGAAGGAGAATGAGAAGGAGTGGAGAGTCCTGTCTCTAGGGAGAGAAAGAAAAAGCAAAAAAAAAAAAAGCATCAAGGAGGAAATATTGAACAGTGTCAAGCTGTAGAGAGGTTGAAGAGAAGGGGCACTTGGAATACAATATTGGATCTGGCAACTACTGATCACTAGTAACTTTGGGGACACTATTATTGATGGAATAAGAAGTTTGGGAGGCAAATTATAAGGGGTTTGAAGAGAAGGACAAGTAAGTGGAAGTACCTATTGTAGAAAGCCTTTTCAAAGAGTTTAACCACAAAAGGAGAAGAGATGCAGATTGATCGTGGGGATGGAAGAAAAGAGCGATGGTTTGTTGAGGGTGGGGAAGACATGAGTATATTTGGAGGAAGTAGAGAAGAAGCCAGTAGACAGGAATAAATTCAAGGTAAATGACAGAATGAGGACGATAGAGGAAGCAACATGCTGGAGGAGATAGGGTGGGAAATGATTGCTTGAGCAGGCGGAGGACATGGTCTCGTCAATGTGTAAGGACACCTCATGATGTAAAAGAGAGGTGAAAGAGGAGATGCTGATAGAGGGCACATGCTTGTTTTATGATGAGGGAGAAGGGAGGAAAATAACTTTTGTGAATTGTCTCAACTGTTTTCTGTAAAAAATGAGGCAAGATTCTCAGCTGAAAGGTTGGGGATCATGAAGGGCTTGAAATTGGATGAAAAGTTTTGGAAGAGAAGCTCTGGAGAGTGGGAATAGTGAGTTGATAAACGTTTTACAGTAGGATTTCTAAGAAGCAATGAGGGTACAGTTGATTTGTAGTAGACTCAGCAGGAACACTTCTATGATTTTCTCCACCTTCATTTAGCAGCACAATTGGAAGAGCAAAGGTGGGCAAACGGAATGAAACTGAAAGGTAGAGAAATTGTACAGCACAATAGGTATGAAGAATAGAGTTTGATAAAGAAAGTCAGAGGGAGAAGTAGGAACATAATAAATTAAGAGTATTTTGGGATTCTTGAAAACAGAATTGGTATATTGGTGGAAGGTGGCAAAATCAAGCCTTTGGCATTGTTGGGTGTGGGTAAAGTGGGGTGTAACAGTAGGACATGGAAAATGAGTAGGTTGAGGAACTGTGATCAAGGATGATTGAGGGAAAGTCCACTTGTAAGTTGAAATCCATTTGTATGAGGCCAGGAGGTAAAGAGGGAAAAAAAATGAACCATTTATCAAGCTCATTCAGAAAGGAAAGGAGAGTTACTCTCCTTTGTTACAAAGATCTGTAAACAACAGCTACTGAGATTCTGATTGGGTGGTATATATGAAAAGCACGTGCCCCAATGGAAGAGATGTTACTGAGGGAGAGATTCAGGAAGAAATAACATCCCCCCTCCCCTTCATAGATGTATTAACTGAGGGAAGTGAGTAAAAGGTATAGGTAAGACTAGAGAAGGTGGCCTGGGAGGTTATATATTTAAGGGGGGAATCAGGTTTGAACTATAGCTAACAGATGGAAGGGGTGGAAGAAGGAAAGATTTAGAATGAAGAGAAGTTGGTTGTCTGTGGAAAAATCATTTCACAGGGTTTACTGGAAGGGTGGATGTGTTTGATTTGAACTTAGAGGGGGATAAGTATAAGGAATTAAATAATAAGGAATATCTTTAAGATAATTGCCTAAAGGGACTCCAAATCATTGGGATATGTACAATATGTCCAAGTATTAGAATGTTGATCACTAATGGAAGTTGCTACTCTTTTCCCAAATAAGACTGGAGATCTGATTGAAGACAAAGTACAGTATGTGATGGGAGGCATACGGTCAGATTCCTCTTGAGATAGGAAGAGGTGACAAATTATCTGAACTCAGAAGTAAATGAAGGATTCTAAAGAGGCAGAGGTGAAGAGGGCATGAATCTTAGGTATGGATGCTTGCTCTTGAAAGGAATGTGATGAGAAAGGAAGTGTCATGTGATGAGTAAGAGAAGGCTAGAATCTTTGGACCATAAAGTATGTGAAGAGGAATAATATCTATGATAGAATATTAGAAAGGTAAAGTGCATCCAGGTTATGAACATCTTTCAATGACAAAAACAAAGATCCACATTTGATCCTGTAGGTCTTTCCGGGGTTCAGAGTTGATTGAACAGAGGATGACACTAATACATTTGGGGTGTGGAAAATTCTTTGCACCCGAGCAGATGAAGGATTTCTAGCTAGTGAGATATCATGCAGGTACATCAGTCAGAGATTGTTCCAACTGACCAGATGATTGAAGATAGGATTGCTTTGGTCAGTGAGTCAATTCAGCATTCATTAAACATGTACTACATGTTAGGTACTCTTCAAAGCACTCAAAATATAAAAAAAAAAAGTAGAAAAAAGACAGTCCTTGTCTCAAGAATCTAACTTTACAATGGGAGAAGATAGCTCAGATAAAGCCAAAAAGATGTGTTGAGGCTTGGCATGGTAGAGAAAGTCTGGAAGGCTGCAGGGATCAGAATAATACATGACTGGCATGGGCCCTGAGAGGAGGCATTCAATCTGTTGGAGAGGCTTCAGAGGTGGAAAGTACTTCCAAAGTGTGAATTCAAGACCCAGAGTCACACTTCAAGATGAAAAAAAGGAGCAAGGAAGAAGAAATTCAGAGTGAGGAGAAGTTGAAACAGGTAGGAAATGAGAGGGAAACTACTTGGATATAGGGAATGAGAGACAGTGAGGACCATAAATACTGAGGACATCAATACTCATCAACAAACATTTATTAAGTGCCTACTTTGTTCCTTTTATTGTGCTAAGGATTTAGAATAATAGAAGAAGGAGGAGGAAAAGGAGGAGGAGGAAGAGAAGGAAAACAGTTTCCACCTTCATTGAGCTAACAATTTAATTAGGCGATAAAACTCAAAAAAAGACTTTTAACTGTAGATTCGGTATAAACTACAGAGGAGTGAAGGAAAAGTCTGAGAAGTCCCAAAGTAGAGGCACATATAGATAATGTGATATCTACCCTTAGTTATCTCCTTAAAATGAGATTTCAAAGTTCTTGGCTCTGCTCACAAATCAAGGTGTAAGGAAGGTGGTGAAGAAGTAAGAATACCTTTAATATCATTTGATAGACAGATGGATAGAGACGAACATTTATTAAGTGCCTCCGAAGGGCCAAGTATTGTGCTAATGGCTGAATCTAAAAATATAAGCAAGTAAGGAGATGTCTTCCTTCGATGAGCTTACATTATAGTAGAGAAAAAGGTCACACAAAGAGGACCTGGAAGTTTGTAGTCTTTACTTCACTGAGAATAATGAAAAGATGCATAAAATATTAAGGTATCAATTTGGAAAAAGCATACAAGATAACTGTTTAATTACAAAGTTGTCCCCAAAGAAACAAAGAACAGCTTTAATTACCAGAAAGACAGTGCTCATGGATAGATCATGCCAATGTATCAAAAATATCAATACTCTCTAGAGTAATTTACTAGATGAATGATATCACAATGATGCAATCAAATAGATACTTTACACAATAGTTAAATAATAACAAAAGCATTTGGGGGAAGAAGACCTAGAACATCAATGGAAATGACCTCACCAAATATTTAAGAATGAAAGGGGTTAATCACATGTTCAGAATTTAAAGTATACTATCAATGAATAGTCATCAAAAAAAAATTAGAATAGTTCAAAAAATAGAGAAGATCAGTGGAACAAACTAAAAAATGAGAACCAGCAACAATGGAACTTCATATCCCATGTTTGCCAAACCTGAAAACATAAATGACTCAGGAATGAAGTCTTCATAACCCAACAATAACTGTTGGGTTAACTAGCAAACAGTGAGGGAGAAGTTAAAGTTAGACCAACAGCATACACCATATTGGACACTAAATTTTAAATGAATTTATTCCTAATTATTATATCACAAAAAATTAGAAAAAAAATAGACCATTTGCTTTAATCAGCTGCAGGTAAAAGATACCTTCTTAAGATATTCTGCATATTTCAGGACATTATTTCTCCTGTCATGAAATTCTTAGCCTAGCTAGGATCTCTTCAAGTCATGGATTATCAGATTGAGAGTTAATCAAAAACTTTTGATCTAAAGGTACAACCTATTCTGACTATAGTGCAAATGACAGTGCTCAAACAACAGTCATCCTTGATACAGATAGGGAAGTAAGTGTTCTATTAGTCACTGTATTACATTTGTGCCATCATCTGCAAAGCCGGCTATTATCTGGACCAAGAAGATTGCCTTCTCTGCCACTGTACGGAACACATTTGTGGGATCCAAGCAGGCTAGAGCAAACATTCCTTCTTTTCTCTTTGCCATCGCTCAAGTTAAAATATAGGAGGAAATAGTGTTCATCATAGACATCAAGTGGCATGAGAACCTTCTGGAAGCTGTGGAAGGATCTATTCTTAGGATTCCAATCTCCTATTCTGTTGAGTTGAACTGAGGAATAGATTTGACTAATGAGGTTACCTAAAGATGTAGGCCTACATTTTTACAACAGATTCTTATTACCTTTTCTCTAGATGAAACGGAAACTAGAGATCTGCCACTCTTTTGGGAGATATTTATATTCACGATAAATTTTTTTAAAAAGTTAGGAAAACGTACCCTGAATTACATTTTTTCATATCCATCACCCAATTCCATCTGTTCCAGAACATGTATTATTGAAATGCAATTATTTAAAATGAAGAAAGGAGAAAGGGAAGAAGGAAGGGAAGAAGGAAAAAAGGAAAGAAGAAAGTATGGAAGGAAGAAAGAATGAAAGAAAGAAATTTAAAGGTAAGATGATTCAATCTGCTCTCTGAATCAATCAGTTCATTATCTGAAGCTGGGTAGCATGCTACATCATGAGTCTTGTGGAATAGCCATTGTTTATTATGTTGGTGATAGGTCTGAAGTTTTCCAAATTTAATTAGGTTTAAAATATTGCAGTTATTCTACAAAGCAAACTTCTGGTTTTTCTCCTTTCATTTTGTATCATTTCACACAAATCTTCCCATGTATTTTTTGTGAAACCATCCCCTTTGTCATTTCTTAATTCACAAGTGTATTTCATCACATTCATATAACATAACTCTTTCAAATATTCCTCAGTTGATAAGCATCCCCTCATTTTCTAATTCTTTGCCTCCACAAAATAAATGTCTATAAATATTTTTGTGTATAAAAATATTCTTCCTTCCTTGAACTTTCTGAGAATCGAACTAGTAGTGGTATCACTAAGTAAAAGAATATACTCAGTGGAACAACTCTTTGGGCCTAGTCCGAAATTGTTTTCCAGAAAGTTTGGACCAATGCACAGGGGTATCATGCTTCCCAGATTTTTTTTTTCAACAGGAGTGAAGCGGTTTTGTATCTTATGAAAAGCCTTCTCTGTATTTATTGACAAAATTTGATTATTTTTGTTATTTCTGTTATTTACATGGATAATTATTTTTGTAGTATTCCTAATGTTTGACCATCAATGACAAACATAGTAGGGAATGTGGGAAAGTTGAGATACTAATGAACTGTTGGTGAACTGATTCAAGCATTATGTAATGCAACTTGGAACTGCCCAAGGGGCTATAAAACTATGCACAGTAATTGACTCAGCAATATCACCACCAGGTCTGTATCATAAAAGAGATTAAAAAAGGAAAAGGACTTATATGTACAAAAATATTTATAGCGGTTCTTTCCTGCTGGCAAAGAATTGGAGATTGAGGCTATACCCATCAATTGTGGGATGTCTGAACAAACTACAATATATTATTGTGATGTAATACTATTACACTACAAGAAATAATGAGCAGGATGCTCTCAGAAAAAATCTGGAAAGTCTTATATGACTTGAAGTAAAGTGAAATGAGTAGACCCAGGAGAATATTGTAGGCAGTAATAGCAATACTGTTAAGATGATCAACTGTGAATGACTTAGTTACTGTCATCAAAATAATGATCCAAGACAAATATAAAGGCCTTAAGATGAAAAGTGCTATCCATTCCCAGAGAATGAACTGATGGACTCCGACCACTGATTGAAGCACACTTTTTTAAACATTGTTCATTCATTTTATTTATTAATTATTTTCTAAGGGATTTGGTCGTTTTATTTTACAGCGTGAGTCACATGGAAATATATTTTGCATTACTATACAGTGTGCTCTGTATCAAAATGCTTGCCTTCTAATTGGGAAGGCAATGAGAGAATGAGAGGATTTGGAATCCAAAACCTTTAAAACAAATGTTAAAAATTTTTACTTGCAATTGGGGAAAAAAAATGCTAATGTTTTAAAAAGAGACCCCAGAATAGATCAAATGCAACCTATAGCTCAAAAAGATTGTTCTCAACAAGATATTTTACAAGATATAATTCACAACCTCTGCTTACATATATTTTTAAAAATGTGCATTTAAGTAGTCAACTTGATAATAAAAAATAAACTTATGCATGAGACCATAATAATACTAATAATAAAAACCATAGTTTCATATGAAAAAAGACTTTTAAAGCATCTTCTAAATGGGATAACCAAAGCATTTTCAATTTTTTTCAGCACCATATGAAAAATTTCCAGAAATTAGCCATGTATTAGTGAACAAAGATCTTCCATATAAATGTAATAATATACAAATACTTAATCTATCCTTTGTAACCACATAATGCAATAAAATGGGTGTCAGGTCAGGGATTACAAGCAAAAACAAACAAACAAAAAAACCAATAACCAAATGGAGACAATAATGAAACTCTAAAAACAATGAATTTGTCAAAGAAAAATTATAGAAACAATTCATAATTATGTAAAACACAGCGATGGTGATGATGAAATCAAAATCCAGGATACTGTTAAATAGTACATAGAGGGATATGCAAATTTCTGGAAACAGTCATTTAAAAAAATAGAAATAGAGAAGGGTAAAGAACAGATATGCAACAGATAAGAAGAAATCCAACGAATAGACAGCATAAGCCCAAAGGAATATACTGAAAATGAGAGGAGAAATAGATAAATTGGACAAAAATATTAGCAATAAATGAAACTGAAAGCTGTTTCGTTAAAAAAAACACATAAAATTGATAAAACATTAACTAATCTGATTTTTAAAAAGAGGGTAGAAATTTAAACCAAGAAAGTAACAAATGAGCAAGCTGAAATCTCTACAAAAGTAGATAAAAAGAATAATTACAGTATATACACAGTTCTATGATGTAATTGAGAACTTAGAAGGAATACAGAAATACATTAAAGGATACCCAAACTATTAGAATGTCAAGCCAAAAGCTTCAATAACCCAATTTCAGGAAACAAAATACATTTAGTCTGTAAAGGAACTGTCAAAGAAAGAACTTCTGGTCCTGATGGATGAAAAGGAGAATTCTACCAAGCTTTTAACGAAATATTCATACCAAACCTTCCCAAACTGTTCTCCAAAATCAAGAAAGAATGTTTCCTACTAGAATCCTTTTATGAGACAAATGTAGTCCTAATACTGAAACTGTAAAAAGATAAAGCACAGACAAAAAGCTATAGTCCAAAACCATTAATGAATATAGACTCAAAAAATATAAATAACACTGTGTACACACAATTAACCAAGAAATTAATTATTATAACTACGACGAATTTATACCAGGGATGCAATATTAGGAAAATCATCAATGTAATTATCATATCAAAACCAAAACACCCCAAACCAAATGATTATCCCAAGAAATGAAGAAAAATTCTTTGACAAGTTTCAGCACCATTTTCTGCTAAAAATTCTACAACATACAAGCACGTCAAGACGTTTTTACACATCATAAAAAGCATCCATCTAAAAGTAAAAACAAGCATTACATACTATGGGGATACACAGAAACTTTCTCAAGAAATTCAGTTGTAAAATAAGGATGCTGAGTCGTCCCTGTATTACTTAATAGAATTCTAGAAATGCTAGAAATCGGAATAACATGAGAGAAAAAAGTCAAAAGCATAAAGAAAGTTAAAGAGAAGATAAAATTATCCCTATGTGCTCATGATTTGTTGATGTACTTGAAAAATCTTAGGAAACCAACAAAGATACTAATCAAGACAGAAAAGTTGAAGGTTGTAAAATAAACTCTCAAAAAAGAATTGTACACATGCATAAAAATAAAAATATACCAAAGTCATAATAGAAAAGGAAATATCATTTTAAGTAATTTAAAAATGCACGGAATATTTAGGGATCAATCCAACAGAGCAAACAAGTATTTGTATAAATTCAGTTACAAGGAGCTCCTTAAAGAAGTAAAGAAAAACTAAAATAATAAGATAAATATTCA
This sequence comes from Bettongia penicillata ogilbyi, assembly GCA_023548195.1. Classification (NCBI taxonomy): domain Eukaryota; kingdom Metazoa; phylum Chordata; class Mammalia; order Diprotodontia; family Potoroidae; genus Bettongia; species Bettongia penicillata. The sequence continues at coordinate 3,632,827 of JAJHZJ010000438.1, forward strand.
GGGGTCTTGGCTAGGTCATTCCAATGAAATAAAAGCGACAATATTGCCAAAGTAAATTTAAAAATTTTATACTATACCAATCAAGTAACCAAGGTATTACTTAATAGAACCTGATAAGAAATAGCAAAACTCATTAAGGAAACCAAAAGATATCAAATATCAAATGAAATGATGAAAAGAAATAGGGATAAAAGGGCAACAGAACTTTGAGATCTTCCACTATATGTTAAGGTAGCAATAATCAAAACCATCTAGTGTTGATTTTCTTTTTAAGTAGAGAGACTATCAAAGGAAAAGACTAGACAAGAAAAAAATCATAAACAATGGAACTCCATCAACCAGTGTCTGATAATTGAGAAAACATAATTTACCTAGGAATAAAATGCTGGGAAAGTCAATACCTTCTAAATGTAAACATGATTTTCATATTAATGATCATATTTTAAAATGGTTAGAAGAGAAACTGATTATATACTCACCACAGCTACAGATAAGAGATCATAACATACCAGAACAAGAACTCGAGACATTTATTTAAAAATAAAATTTTCATTACATCAAGCTGAAAAGATTCTTCACAAATAAAATGAATGTACTTTGGATGAGAAGAAAAGGGATTAAATGGGAAGCAATGATTTTATTAAATTTCTCTACTGAGGATTTGGTATCCATGACATAGCAACAACACACATATATGTATGATACATGTGATTAATAACCATTTCATAAAGGAAAAGTGATCAAAAGATATGAGCAAATAGTTTGCAAAGAATTTCAGAATCTTCATAACCAGATGAAAGCATGCTCTAAATCACTAATAATAAGTGAAAGAGAGATCAAAACAACCCTGACGATTTATTTCATACTCTGCAAGTTAGCAAAGATGACAAAGAATGACAACATTCAATGGGCAAGGATAGTGGAATGTAAGCACACTAATGCATTGTAGGTGAAGCAACGCGATGGTATAAGCATTTTGTGAAATAATTTGGAATAATGTGAATGAAGCGATTAAAATGTCCATATCACTTGAACCAGAGACTCCATTTATTGCTATATATCTCTTCCCCAAAATCGTTTGATCAATAGAAATCCCAGTATACACCAAAATACTATACTTTTTGTGATAGCAAAGAATTGGAAACAAAGTAGTTGCCCATAGATAACGGAATGTTTAAACTAACTGTGGTACATGAGCTTAACACAATGTAACTGTGCTGTAAGAAATTATGCATGTGGTGACTAGAAAGAAGCACGGAAAGATCTATGTGAATTGATGCAGAGTGAAGTAAAGGGAGGTCAGAAAACAATATAAACCATGACTAATGTAATGTAAATGGAAAGACAACTGCACAAAAATTTAAAGTGAATGCTATAGAAGTATAAATATCAAACATGTGTCAAAAAAAAACACATGTAAGAGAGCACCCTTAACACCCCAGTTTAGGTAGGTATGAGTTTATAACTGTTATACATTATACAACTGTTTAGACTATTCCAATGTATTCCTTAGTTCTGCTGTTTTTATTTTAAATTTTATTTATTTATTTTAAATTTTTAACATTCATTTCCACAAAATATTGAGTTCCAAATTTTTTCCTCATCTCTCCCATTCCCCCACCCCAAAACGATGAGAATTCTGATTACTCCTTCCATCAATCTGCCCTCCCTTCTAACACAGCTCCCTTCCCTTATCCCCATCTTATCTCTTGTCATGTAGGGGAAGATAAATTTCTATACCCCATTACTTGTATTTCTTATTTCCCGGTTGTATGCAAAAATAATTCTCAACATTTGTTCCTAAAACTTTGAGTTCCAACTTCTCTTCCTTCCTCCCTTCACACCTATCCCCACTGAGAAGGCAAGCATTTCAATATAGGCTATACATGTTTGTTTTTGCAAATGACTTCCATAATAGTCATGTTGTGTAAGACTAACTACATTTCCCTCCATCCTGTCCTGGCCCCATTTCTTCTGTTATCTATTTTGACCTTGTCCCTCCCCAAGAGTGTTTTTAGACAATTGCTCCATCCTCCCATTTTCCCATTTGCCCTCCCTTCCATCATCCCCCACTCACCCTGCTTATCCTCTTCTCCCCTACTTTCCTACAGTGTAAGATAGATTTTCATACCAAATTTAATGTGCATGTTATTCCTTTCTTGAGCCAAATGTGATGAGAGTAAACTTCTTTTTTTTGCTCTCACTTTCCCTTTTTCCCCCTCCACTGAAAAAGCTTTTCCTTCCCTCTTTTATGAGAGATAATTTGCCCCATTCCGTTTCTCTCTTTCCCCTCCCAATATATTCTTCTATCACCCTTTAATTTTATTTTTTTAGATGATTCCTTCGTATTCAAATCACCTTGTTCTCTCTGTCTCTCGGCCTCTGTCTGCCTCTGTCTCTCTCTCTTTCTCTCTGTCTCTGTCTCTCTGTGTGTGTTTAATCCCTCCAACTACCTAGATACTGAGAAAAGTTTCAAGAGTTACAAATATTGTCTTTCCATGTAGAAATACAAAGAGTTCAACCTTAGCAAGTCCCTTGTGATTTCTCTTTCGTTTTACCTTTCCATGCTTCCTTGATTCTTGTGTTTGAAAGTAAATTTTTCTTTTCAGCTCTGTTCTTTTCATCAAGAATGCTTGATAGTACTCTATTTAATTGAATAACTATTTTTCCCCCTGAGGAATTATACTCCGTTTTTCTGGGTAGGTTGGTTTTAGTCCCAGTTCTTTGACTTCTGGAATATCCTATTCCATGCCCTTTGATCCCTTAATGTAGAAGCTACTAGATCTTGTGTTGTCCTGATTGCATTTCCACAGCACTTGAATTGTTTCTTTCTAGTTGCTTGCAATGGTTTCCCCTTGACCTGGGAGCTCTGGAATTTGGTCATAATATTCCTAGGAGTTTCCCTTTTTGAATCTTTTTCAGGTGGTGATCAGTGGATTCTTTCAATATTTATTTTTTTACTTTGGTTCTAGAATATCAGGCAGTTTTCCCTGATAATCTCATGAAAGATCATTTCTAGGCTCTTTTTTTGATCATGACTTTCAGGTAGTCCCATAATTTATAAATTGTCTCTCCTCGATCTAGTTTCCAGGTCAGTTGTTTTTCCAATAAGATTTTTCACATTATCTTCCATTTTTTTCATTCTTTTGGTTTTGTTTTGTGATTTATTGGTTTCTCATATAGTCCTTAGCTTCCATCTGTGTAGTCTAATGTTTAAAGAACTATTTCCTTCATTGAGCTTTTGAACTTCCTTTCCCATTTGTCTAATTCTGCTTTTTAAAGCATTCTTCTCCTCACTGGTTTTTTGGACCTCTTTTTTTCCAATTCAGTTAGCCTATTTTTATAGGTGTTATTTCCTTCAGCATTTTTTTGGGGTCTCCTTTAGTAAGGTGTTGACTCACTTTTCATGATTTTCTTGCATCACTCTCATTTCTCTTCCAATTTTTCCTCCAAATCTCATCTTTGGTTTTCAAAAGCATTTTTGAACTCTTCCATGGCCTGAGACCATTTCATATTTATTTTTGATGTTTGGGATGCAGAAGCCTTGACGTTTGTCTTTTCCTGATGGTAAGTATTCTTCTTTCTCATCTGATAGAATGGGATTAAATACCTGTTCACCAAGAAAGTAACACTCGATATTCTTATTTTTTTTTCTCTTTTGGGGGCATTTTCCAAAGCAGTTCCTTGATTTTTCATTCCTTTGTCAGGAGTATAGTATACTCTGGGGACCTGTAAGTCCTCAGTTCCTTCAAGATGGCACAAGCAAGGGAGAGGGATCACTCCTCAAGAGCCTCTTGCTCCACTCTGCTAGCCCTCCTCCTTACTCCAGGACTATGATCAGGGCTGAGAATCAGGTCAGTTGCTTAGTTTCCCCAGGGGATATAAGCTGAGCAATCCAACAATGGAAGTTGACTGCTTCCTGCTGCAGCCCCTGCAGCCACAGTCACCACCCACTGCTACTGCTGTTTCTGCCACTGCTGCTTGGGGCCAGACCTGGGACAGTGGGGTGAGCGGGAATCTTTCTCCCTTATCATCCAGCTGAAAAACCACTTTCACTGACCTTTGAATCTGCCTTTGTTGCCTGTGGATTGAGGGGTCTGGGAACTTCAGCTGCTGCTGGAGATTCTGCCCCCGAGTTCTGCTCTGGTCCTGCTCTTCCCAGTGCTGCAAGGCCCAGGGTAGGCTGTGCTCTGCTCAGAGTCCGGGTGTGACAGATCTTTCCCATCAACCTTCCAGGTCACTCTGAGGTGAAAATCTCCCTCACTCTGTTGTTCTGTGGCTTCTACTGCTCTAGAATTTGTGGAGAATCATTCTTTACAAGTATTCTATGGGCTGTGGGGAAAGAGCTAGAGTATGTGTGACTTTCTCTGTGTTTTTTTTGTCTTAAAGAAATACTATTTGATAGAGGAGATAGATATCTAGGTGAAGAAGTTGAGGATACCTGCAATAAGTATGATAATGGAAAAAAAAAAAACAAGACACAAATAAACACTTATTTTAGAATTTGCAAAAATTATTCTCAGACTCTGACTTATTAGAGTCCCTCTATGACCTTTTAAGATGATAAAGTCAAAATGGATACCTTACCTAGATATAAAGAGATATTTTACCCCAAAATTAAGAAAATATAGAACATATTGCTTGTCAGACATATGTACAGGTGAACAATTTGTGAATAAAAAGGAGAAAGGCCAAAGTTAGGCATAAAATAGATAATCTCAATTATATTCAACTAAATGGTTTCTGTACAAATAAAACAAATGTAACCAAAATCCGAAGGAAAGAAGAAATTTTGGGGGTGTTTCATAGTTTTTGAGGTAAAGATCTCAAAAACCTTGTCAAATCTATACGAATATGAATCATCCCCAATTGATAAATGGCCAAAACATCTGAATAGAGAGTTTTCTTATGAAGAAATCAAAATAATTTGAAGTCATATGAAAAAATGCCACAAATCCTGGTTTGAGAAATTCAATCTAAAACAACCTTCAGATATCATTTTACACCTACCAGATTGGAGAAAATGATTGAAGGGGAAAATGACAAATGTTGGAAATGTGGAAAAATTTGAATATTAACTCATTGTTGATAGAATTGTGAACTGATCCCACCATTTTGGAGAATAATTTGGAATCATGCTCAAAGACTTGTTGAGCTATGAATACCCTTTGAACTAGCAATACCACTATTTTTCTTGCATCCAAAAATAATTAGGGGCAAAGGAAAAGGACATATATGTAGTAAAATGTTTACAGAATATCTCTTTTTGTTGGCAAAGAACTGGAAATTGCAACAATGCCCATGAATTGAGGAATGACTAAACAAGTTGTGGTATATGATTGAGATAGAATACGATTGTGCTATAAGAAATTATGAGCTCAATGGTTTTGAAAAAAACATTGAAGAGCATTCTGCGAAGATGGCAGAGTAGGTCAGAAAATTCCTGGTTTTTCTATCACAAAAGAGATGAAATAACACCTCAGGATGAATATTGAGCAGGTAAAAATAAATGAGAGTAGGGGCAGAAAAGGAGTCTTCTTGGGACAGTCTGAGAAGATCTTAAGAATATCCCAGCGCTAGATTTGGTCTCTGTCAAGACTAAACAACTCCAGGCTAGGTCTTAGGTCCCTTTAAAAATCAGGCAAGAAGCCCTGGGACTAGCTCCGTTGGGAGGCTGCCTTGGCCCCAGATCAGGAACATATGCTTCAGAGCAGTGAGGGTTGTTGGGGCACCCGAGCCAGGAAGATCCATGGAATATCTAGGGTTGTGTTGCAGAGATGCAGCTTGATGTGAAAAAGAACCAGAACCTGTTTGATGAGTACAGAAGCAATGGGTCAGGACATGGCTAGCTGTGAGCACTTACAGCAGGCTGGAGGTCTGGGTTCCAGTTCTAAACGAGGCGAAAAACTAAAGGAGGATCTGAGGTCAGAGACACATTTTCCCATACTATAGGACTAGGGATGATTATTAAACCTGAGCTATTGCAAATTTAAAAAAATGCACAGGCAAAGGAGAAGAAGATCAACTATAGAGTAACATGAGAATGGAGAAGACTGGGTTTCCTCTTCAGAGAAGAACACTGAAGCAAAGAAACCCTCTGGTATCCAAAAGAACAATGTCAAATGTTTACCTGTTCAAAAAGAATTCATAGAAGAACTTTAAAAAGACTTTTAAAATCAAATGAGAGAGACTGAGGAAAAACTTTAAAAAAATAAGTAAGAACAATGTAAGAGAAAGAAGATTATGATAAAAAAGTCAATCAAGTAATAAAGGAGATATAGAAACTTAAGGAAGAAAACAACTCCTTGAAAATCAGAATTTCGCAAGGGGAAGACAACAGAGTTGTAAGTGACTAAGAAATAATCAAACAAAAAATTGTTTAAAATGAAACAATAGTAGAGAATGTGAAACATCTCATAAGAAAAACAACTTATCTGTGAAACACATCAACAAGTTAAAACACAAGAGTATTAAAAGCTAAATTAAGAAAAAAGAGGATAGGGAGGAACAGAGAATAAGAGAGGGATCTCTAGAGAGGAGGGTGAGGGAATACGTTAAAGACAGGTACAGTAGGGTGTTTAGATTAATGGGAATAGGAAGATAAAGGAGGGATCCTTGGAGGGGGGCTAGGTTAAGTAATAGGAGGCCAAGGTAGAGGGAAGAAGTGAAGTAGAGGAGCTAGGAAGGATAGGAAGTAAGAGATACATAAAAATTAAAAACAAATATCAAAAGTAGAATTTGCTGGGGAAAGGATGTGTCTATATAGGTATATATATATATATATATATATGTATATATATATATATATATATATGTGTGTGTGTGTGTGTGTGTGTGTGTGTGTGTGTGTGTATTAGTATATGTGTATCTACAGGAAAGGAAAGGAAATGAAATGAAAAGGAAAAGGAAAGGAAAAGAATCTAGCCAGTAAAACCCAAGTTAATTGGACATCTTCTGGTCATCTAAATTTACCTTCCTTTTTAGAGGAGAAGGAAGGTGAGCAGGAGAGAGACAGGAGAGAAAGGGCTGAGTTACTCAGCTAGTTGGGTCCCAGTTCAGGCAGCTTTGTCTACTCACAGGTGCTGTGTTCATCCTTCATTGCCAAAGAAGGCCATGCCATCAGAGAAATGATGACATGACTTGTATTTGACTTTGTTTTGAGTGAGGGAGGGCTCTTGAAGGTCACCAGTCTCACTTCCCTTGCGGAGTCATCTTAATTCAGTGACCAGATATTCATCAGGATGACTGAAGATGACGTAGGATGCAATATGAAACCTTGGTGCCTTTAGGCCAAGGTCTATTCAGGAACTCACTAAGGGTGAGGTAATTCCCATTCAGTGAATAGGAAGTAGCCAGGGGATGGTCCCTTTAGTGAGGCATATAAAAAATGACTTCAGGCTGGAAGGGAAAAAGCACCAGTTGCTATTAATAATCACTCTTAAGCCAGGAGGGTCCAGAAAGCAAGGCTTAGGCCAGGGCCTAGTGTCCTCCATTTTAAGAGCTTCAAAGAGCAGTAGTTTTGGTGGGCAGAGCCAAGATGGCGGAGTAGAAGGACGCACGTTTACGAGCTCCAAAACCAAAGCCCATAGAATTAATGTAAAAAGAGACCCCCATAACTTCTGGACCACTGAAGGGTGTACAGAAATGGAGTGGAAGAGATTTCTGTTCCAGAGAGCCCTGGAGAGCCATCCCTAGGGTCCGTCGCACCCCGGAAAGCAGACCCCAACCCAGCGCTACCCTGGCCGTGGCCCCAGAGAAGCTGACCTGAGCAGGATTCAGGGACGGAAGCTCCGGCATCCGGGAAAGTCCTTCCACCCACAGAAGCTACAGGTCAGTGAGAGAGAAGGCTAGGCTGGACGAGAGGGGGAGTGGAGTGTCTCCATGACTCGGGCCCCCTCGGGAGGAAGCGGCAGCAGCAGAGACGGGGGCAGGAAGCGGTAGAAGCAGAGGCGGGGGTGGCAGCGGAGGCAGCAGCGGCAGAGGCCCAGGACTCGCCCAGCAGCAGGCAGGATCTTCATTACTGAAAGTCTCTGCATAAACAACCTCAGGGAGCTGAGCCTGGGAGACGGCCCTGCCTCACCCTGCTCCACTACTGAAGGCCTCTGCATAAAACCCCTGAGGAAGCCGAGCCTGGGAGGCGGCCCCGCCCCCACCCCAGCACCAGAACTAAAGCTCATTGATTAGCAGCTGGGCAGGCGGCACGGAAAGCCCATTTGAATCTCAGAGCCCAAGCACTAGCTGGGCGGATCTAGGCGGGGGTGGACAGGAATCTCAGAAGTCAAGTAGCTGGCTGGGAAAATGCCTAGAAAAGGGAAGAAAAATAAGACTATAGAGAGTTTTTTCCAACAAATGCAAATAATCCCGACATTTGGATCAGATGACGAGGATGTATTCTTGTCATCAGGGAAAGATGTGGAGGGCGGGGCCTCTGTACCCCAGACACCGCAGGGGGATGTCAGGTGGGCTCAGGCCTTGGAAGAGCTCAAAAAGGATTTTGAAAAGCAAGTTAGACAGGTAGAGGAAAAACTGGGAAGAGAAATGAGAGAGATGCAAGAAAAGTATGAAAAATGGGTCAATACCTTGGTTAAGGAGACCCAAAAAAATGCTGAAGAAAATAACACGTTGAAGAATAGGCTCACTCAATTGGCAAAAGAGGTTCAAAAAGCCAATGAGGAGAAGAATGCTTTCCAAAGCAGAATTAGCCAAATGGAAAAAGAGGTTCAAAAGCTCACTGAATTTAATAGTTCTCTCAAAATTAGAATGGAACAGATGGAGTCTAATGACTTTACGAGAAACCAAGACATCACCAAACAAAACCAAAAGAATGAAAAAATGGAAGAGAATGTGAAACATCTCATGGGAAAACAACTGACCTGGAAAATAGATCCAGGAGAGACAATTTAAAAATTATGGGACTTCCTGAAAGCCATGATCAAAAAAAGAGCCTAGATATCATCTTCCATGAAATTATCAAGGAAAACTGCCCTGACATTCTAGAACCAGAGGGCAAAATAAGTATTGAAAGAATCCATCAATCACCACCTGAAAGAGATCCAAAAAGAGAAACTCCTAGGAACATTGTGGCCAAATTCCAGAACTCCCAGCTCAAGGAGAAAATCTTGCAAGCAGCTAGAAAGAAACAATTTCAGTACTGTGGAAATACAATCAGGATAACTCAAGATCTAGCAGCTTCTACATTAAGGGATCGAAGGGCGTGGAATAGGATATTCCAGAAGTCAAAGGAACTAAGACTCAAACCAAGAATCACCTACCCAGCTAAACTGAGTATAATACTTCAGGGGAAAATATGGTCTTTCAATGAAACAGAGGACTTTCAATCATTCTTGATGAAAAGACCAGAGCTGAAAAGAAAATTTGACTTCCAAACACAAGAATGAGAAGAAGCATGAAAAAGTAAACAGCAAAGAGAAGTCTTAAGGGACTTACCAGAAGTGAACTGTTTACATTCCTACATGGAAAGACAATATTTGTAACTCTTAAAACCTTTCAGTATCTGGGTGGTTGGTGGGACCACACACAAAAATGTACATGCATGCATGCACACACACATGCACATATGCACACACACACAGAGACAGAGAGCACAGAGTGAATTGAATAGAATGGGACCATAGCTGAAAAGAAATTAAGGTAAATGTTGAGAGAGAAATGTAGTGGGAGGAAAGAGGGTGAAATGGAATGAGGTAATTATATGTCATTGAAGAGGCAATTAGGAGACTTTTTAGTGGAGGGAAAAGAGGATAGCTGAGAAAAAAAAACAATTAGTTTACCCTCATCACATTTGACTAAAGGAAGGAATAAAATGCACACACATTTTGGTATGAAAACCTATCTTACAGTATAGAAATGTGGGGGAGAAGGAGATAAGCAAGGGGGGAGATGATGGAAGGGAGGGCAAAGGGAGGAGGGAGCAATTTGAAGTCAACACTTGGGGAGGGACAGGATCAAAAGACAGAAGAGAAACAATGAGGGGCAGGGTAGGATGGAGGGTAATTCAGTTAGTCTTACACAACACGACTATCAGGGAAGTCATTTGCAAAATTACACAGATATGGCCTATATTGAATTGCCTGCCTTCCCAAAGGGAACGGATGGGGAGGGAGGGATGGGGAGAATTTGGAACTCAAAGTTTAGGAATAACTGTTTAGTATTGCTGTTGCTACTAGGAAAGAAGACATACAGTTAATGAGGAATAGAAAGTCATCTGGCCCTACCTGAGAAAAGAGAAGATGGAGACAAGGGAGGGATGACAGAAGAGAGGGCAGATTGGAGATAGGGAAAATTAGATGCTTGGGGTATTGGGGTGGGGGGAGGGGATAAAAGGGGAGAAAATTTGGAACCCAAAATTTTGTGAAAATGTATGTAAAAAGTTAAATTAAAAAAGAGCAGTAGTTTTAAGGTTTTGAGAAAGGAAGGGAAGGGAAAGGAAGGGAAGGGAAGGGAAGGAAAGATAAGGGAAGGGAAAGAAAAGAGAGGGGAGGGGAGAGGAGGGAAAGGTAAGGGAAAGGAAGGGAAAGGAGGGGAAAGGAAGGGAAAAGGAAAGACAGGGAAGGTTAGGAGATGGAAGGGAAGGGAAGTATGTATTTACATTCATATATAAATATATCAGAGCTTAATTTTGCCTTTGCAAGGATGGGGGGAAAGGGGAGAAAAGAACAAAGTAAAAAAGTACACAGTAGAGAACAAAAGAAAACTAACAGGGAAGCAAAGAAAAGACAGAGAACTCTCAACATAACATAGCACTTATTATACACATTTTCCTGAAATAAAAATTCATTGCTGTATATATAGAATCCTCTCTCATATTCTGGTGTACATGACAAGCTTGTTTATTTTCTTATAAAGTATTTAATTTATAATTTTTTTCTTTTTTATTCTGTATTTAAATAAAATATTTAAATTTATAAAAGAAACATGGAAATATTTGCACAAAATATTGAAGAGCAAAATGAACAAAACAAAGACAACATTGTATAGAGTAACAGCAAAATTGCTTTTAGAATGACTTTCAACAAATGTTATGTTTGATTTTTACAAACACCAAAATTAACTAAGAGGCACATAAGAAGAAAGACACCACTTACATCCAGAAAAAAAAGAACTGATAAGTTGATGTATGCATTGAATAATTTTCCACATATACCTATTTATATCCATAATGGTAAACATCTGTGGAGGGGGGGGACTGAAGAAAAAAAGGAAATTTACATGATAATGTTGGTGATTTATTTGCAGTTTCATGTGCAAATATCTATTTCATTGTACTATTATATAAATGTTTGTTTTGTTCCATAAATTTTAAAAAAAATAAAATGACAGGGTTTAGTAGGGGGAGGGAATTGATACGCATCATCAAAAGCATTAGATGGGAAAGAGTTCATTCTTCTTTACATCCCCATAATTTCTCATTTATATTTAGATTTACAATTTTCTCTCTGCTCTAGTCTTTGTATTTCAAAGTTTCTGCACAGTTTGCACAGCTCTGGCCTTCACATCAGGAATGTTGGGAAGTTCTCGATTTCATTCATTCATTCACCACATCGCATCTCCAAATCCACTGTATATTCACAGTTTTGCTTGGCAAGTTCTTGGTTTTAAGCCTATACATACATACATACATACATACACACATACATACACACATACATACATACACACATACATACACACATATATACATGGAAACACACACATATATGCACACTTGCAAACACACACATATGCACACCCACATACACGTGTGTGTGTGTGTGTGTGTGTGTGTATATGTATCTGCCTTCTTGGATATGATACTCCCTATATTCTCTACTCTTTTTATAGTGGTGGCTATTAAATCTTGTGTAACGCTGATTGACTTCTTGGCATTTTGATTCTTTGTTTTTGACAGCTTGAAGTATTTTTTATTTGACTAGGAAGGTGCAGATTTAGGCAAAAATGTTCCTGGAAATTTGATTTTCATGTCAGAAGGTGATTGGTGGATTATTTTTGTTTCTATTTTGCATACTGCTTTTAAGACATCTGATCAGATATAGGATTATTGGAAATGTCATATCTGACTCTGTTATTGGTCATGGTGTTTATATAATCAGTTTTTCCTATTATCTGTTCTTGATCTGCTTTCTGGGTCAGGTCAGTTGTTTTTGCTATGAGATACCTTACAGAAAACACATCTAGTTTTTTCAATATTTTGCTTTCATTTTAATATTTTTTACTGGTTCATGGAGCCATTATCATCTTATTTAGTCGACCCTAATTTTTAGGGAGGGCAGGAAAGTGGTACAATGTAAAGAGTGCCAGGCATGGAGTCAAGAAGACCTGAATTCAAATCTGGTCTCAGAAACTTACTAGTTGTATGATGCTAGGCAAGTCACTTAAGCCTATTTGCTTCAGTTTCCTCATTTGCAAAATGATCTGAAGGAGGAAATGGAAAGCCAGTCCAGTACCTTTGCAAAGAAAACCTCATAGGGGTTCATAAAGAGTCAGATATAACTAAAACAACTGAACAACACCACTGCTTAGGGATTCTGTGGCTTGACTAACACTACAAGTTCTTTTTTTAATTTTTAAATTATTCTTTCCAATTACATGTTAAAATTTTTAAAATGCATTTAAATTTTTTTGAGTTCCAGGTTCTCTCGCTTCCTTTTCCCATGTTGAGTGAGCAAGCAAATTTATATACATTATATATGAGCAGTCATGCAAAACACATTTCCATATTAGCCATGTTATAATAGAAAGTACAGACTAAAACAAAAAACCCCAAGAAAAATAAAGTTTAAAAAAAGGATGCTTTGATCTGCATGCAGACTCCATCAGTTCTTTCTCTCGAGGTGAATAGCATTTATTATCATTAGTCATTTGGAATTATCTTGGTTTATTGTGTTGGTAAGAATAGCTAAGTCATTCACAGCTGATGATACAGTATTGCTGCTATTGTATACAAAATTCTCCTGGCTGAAACTCTTTTTCTAAGCTATTAATTCTCTTTCCTTAACTTTCTTCCAGAATTCTCTTTCCTTTTCCATTTTTTTCATTTGCATTTACAAAGTCATTTTAAATAATTGTGAAAACTCTTTTGTCCTCTCTTTTCATAAATTTACAGACAGCTAGGTGATAGAATAGATAGAGAGCAGGGCGTGGAGTTAGGGAGACCTGAGTTCATATCTAATCTCAGACACTAGCTATGTGACCCTAAGCTAGTCACATAACCACTTTTACCTCAGTTTCCTCATATGTAAAATGAGCCAGATGAAAATAATGTCAAACCGCTCCAGTGTATTGCCAAGAAAATCCTAAACGGGGCCACAAAGAGTCAGACACAACAGAAAAATGAGTAAACAACAAAGGGAAGTTTAGTTGAATTTCTGCTTAAATTGTGGGATTTTTAAGAGGCTTTGTTTATAGATGTTTTGAAGTCATTTACTTAATTCCGAGCTTTTTGCTTGGGCATCCCTGTCAAGCTAATAGATCTTCATTTAAGACTCTTCCCACCCCCACCCCCCTCATTCTTCATGTCCTCCTTCTGGATTTTGAACTTTTTGTCAATACTTGGCACTCTGGACTTGGGGAGAGAATGTCTGCCACATGTTTGTGTCCTGTCGGGTTCTGCTGTTGCTTTCTTGGGGTACTGAGTGGTGTTTTATTAAAGGATATCAGGGAGAGCCTCTGCAAACTTCTCTTATTCTCAAATGTCTGTCTGACCTGGATTATTCTGAGTCATGCATTACCAGTGTGAGCTCTGAAATTTACTAATCTTGGTTTTGGGTATCAATAGAATTCAAGTCCTACTGGACTCAACCCACCATCAAGAAACTGGAACGATCTGCAGGTTCAGTGACAGAACTTTAGGGATCCCCTTAGGTCTGGTTTTCTTGCTTTAGTCATTCAATGGCATCCTCTAGGAATAATTGGGCACTAGATTTGTGAACCTGATCTGCTACTGTGGACAGAGCAACACAGGTGCTGCTTGCTTCTGTTCATGTTCCTCGATGAGGACAAAGACTAGGATCCATGAAGACTCCTTACCTTAAACTGCCACTCCTTAGCACAAGTACCTGCCTGGTTCTGTGATGCAGCCCTGAGTAGGAAGCAGTACACATGCCAGTGGGAACATTATATTTCTTCCTGAGCAAGAGCAGGCTCTCTCTGCAGGCCTGAGAGGCATCTCTTCTCACCCTGGTGCACAGCTATGCACAGGGCCTAATTGAGCCCCTGTGATAGAAAGTTCCACATAGTTTAATAATTGCTAGACCTTCTCCTCGTTTTCCCCAGATCTCTCTTTCTGACGTTACCTATTCTGACCTGAGCTGGAAAATGATTCATTATGAATTTGTTCTTGTATTTCCCACTTAGAACTCAGGCTGCTGCATTTTCTGTCTTTGTGACAAGGTTGGGGGCTGGGGGTAGCAGGGGGTGAGCTAGCCTGTCTTTCTCCCTGCCCCCCTACTATTTTACTTGGTGTCTCCTGTTAATATAACTATAACTCTATCAGGAGACTCCTTTCCACATCTGACAATAGTAGAATTAAGAGAGCACTGCTTCAATGAATGTGAATCATCTGAAAAAAAAACATATTCTCATAGTTGACTTTGAGTCCCAGAGTCCAACAGGCTTCAAGTGTTTTGTATTTAAATTCTTTTGGCAATTGCAGGGGACTTTAAGGGCTTTTCCCTCCTAAGTCATTGTTTGGATCTTTCCAAAAAAGAAACATTCCCACTTGGAAGTAAATGAACATGGTATTCCTGTAGATGTGCTTGATGGCCTCATGGCCCAAGGCTTACACATAGACTAGTCACTAGCAAGGAAAAGTTTGTGAGGCTCAATATATGAAGCTGTTTCTAGGAGGTAAGAGCAAAGGTGGTATTAGGAGTAGCAGGAGCCTTGGAGTAGCAGGAGGGTGGCCTGAGGTTCATGCATGTGGGTATCTTTTGTACATAAATGGATATTTTAAATCCTCACTTATTTCACATAAAAAATGATGGTTGTCTACTTACTTACTACATACTTATGTCACATCTTTATAGTCTTTTCACTTTCCCTGATTATGTGAAATAGCAAATTCCTCATCCTTCATCGTTGTTTCTTCCCTAGGCCATTTCTTTCTCTTTCCTTAATCTTTTATCTTTCAATATAATCAAAGTATAATAAAACTGACCTCAAGCTCTACTTATTATCTATTTGCCCTTGTACCTTTGATGACAGAAGAGTATTTAGGGAAGATGTGTTTTCTCCTCTATTAGAATATGAATACTTTGTCACATATTCATACCCATATGTTCAAAAGCATATGATGTCATGGTTCTCTTCGAGAATGAAGGACAAACAACAACCACAACCACACTGCCCAGAGCAGGCATTGAAATCTTTATTCCACTTCACTTACTAAAGTTATATTTGTCCCCCTTTCCCCCCAATAATATACTCTGCTACACTCTTTAAGTTATAATGAGTTGTTTTGCTTTAACTTTTATCTTCTTTTTTTTCTGGATATATAAATTTATTTATTTAACTTTTTTTTAACATTCATTTTCACAAAATTTTGGGTTCCAAATTTTCTCTCCATTTTTCCCCTCCCCCCACCCCAATAAACCAAGCATTCTAATTTCCCCTATCACCAATCTGCCCTCTCTTCTATCATCCCTCCCTTCCCTTATCCCCATTTCCTCTTTCGTCCTGTAGGGCCAGCTAACTTTCTATTCCCCATTATCTGTATTTCTTATCTTCTAGTAACAAGAACAATACTCAAGAGTTGTTCCTAAAACTTTGACTTCCAACATCTCCCCATCCCTCCCTCCCCATCCATTCCTTTGGGAAGCAAGCAATTTAATATAGGCCATATCTGTGTAGTGTTGCAAATGACTTGGCTAATAGTCGTGTTGTGTAAGACTAACCATATTTCCCTCCATCCTATCCATTGTTTCTATTCTCTCTTTTGATCCTGTCCCTCCCCGAGTATTGACTTCAAATTGCTCCCTCTTCCCATTGCCCTCCCTTCCATCATCCCCACCACCCTGCTTATCTCCTTCTCCCCCACTTTCTTGTATTGTAAGATAACTTTTCATACCAAGAAGAGTGTGCATTTTATTCCTTCCTTTAGTCGAATGTGATGAGAATAAACTTCATGTTTTTTTCCTCAGCTCTCCTCTTTTTCCCTCCACTAAAGAGTCTCCTGCTTGCCTCCTCTGTGAGATAATTTCCCCATTCCATTTCACTCTCTCTCCTCCCAATATATTTCTCCTATACATTAGCCTTAATTTTTTAAAGATATGATCCCATCCTATTCAATTCACTCTGTGCTCTCTGTCTCTGTGTCTATGTGTGTGTGTGTGTGTGTGTGTGTGTGTGTGTGTGTGTGTGTGTGTGTGTGTGTGTAATCCCACCAACTACCCAGATATTGAAAAGTTTCAAGAGTTACGAATATTGTCTTTCCTTTTAGGAATGTAAACAGTTCACCTTTTGTAAGTCCCTTATGACTTTTCTTTACTGTTTACCTTTTCATGTTTCTTCTCATTCTTATGTTTGAAAGTCAGATTTTCTTTTCAGCTCTGGTCTTTTCACCAAGAATGCTTGAAAGTCCTCTGTTTCATTGAAAGACCATATTTTCCACCGAAGTATTATACTCTGTTTTCCCGGGTAAGTGATTCTTGTTTTGAGTCTTAGTTCCTTTGACTTCTGGAATATCCTATTCCATGCCCTTTGATCCCTTAATGTAGAAACTGCTAGATCTTGTGTTATCCTGATTGTATTTCCACAGTACTGGAATTGTTTCTTTCTAGCTGCTTGCAACATTTTCTCCTTGACCTGGGAATTCTGGAATTTGGCCACAATGTTCCTAGGAGTTTCGCTTTTTGGATCTCTTTCAGGCGGTGATTGATGGATTCCTTCCATACTTATTTTGCCCTCTGGTTGTAGAATGTCATGGCAGTTTTCCTCGATAATTTCATGGAAGATGATATCTAGGCTCTTTTTTTGATCATGGCTCTCAGGTAGTCCCATAATTTTTAAATTATCTCTCCTGGATCTATTTTCCAGGTCAGCTGTTTTTCCCGTGAGATATTTCACATTCTCTTCCATTTTTTCATTCTTTTGGGTTTTTTTGGTGATTTCTTGGTTTCTCAGAAAGTCATTAGCCTCCATCTGTTCCATTCTAATTTTGAGAGAACTATTTTCTTCAGTGAGCTTTCGAACCTCTTTTTCCATTTGACTAATTCTGCTTTTGAAGGCATTCTTCTTCTCATTGGCTTTTTGAACCTCTTTTGCCAATTGAGTGAGACTATTTTTCAAGGTGTTATTTTCTTCAACATTTTTTTGGGTCTCCTTTAGCAGGGTATTGACCCGTTTTTCATGCTTTTCTTGCATCTCTCTCATTTCTCTTCCCAGTTTTTCCTCCATCTGTCTAACTTGATTTTCAAAATCCTTTTTGAGCTCTTCCATAGCCTGAGCCCATTGGATATCTATTTTGGATGTTTGGGATCCAGAGGCCTTGACTTCTGTGTATTTCCCTGATGGTAAGCATTGTTCTACCTCATCAGAAAGGAAAGGAGGAAACATCTGTTCAAAAAGAAAGTAACCATCTGTTGTCTTATTTTTTTTCCCTTTTCTGGGCATTTTCCCAGCCAGTTACTTGACTTCTGAGATTCCTCTCCACCCACACCTCAGCAGTGCTTGGGGTCTGAGATTCAAATGCTGCTCCCCAGCCTCAGGGCTTTCAGTGGGGGGGAGGGACTTCTATTCAGTGAGAGATTAATTACTGCTGCTCAGGTGAGGCAGGGCCACCTCCCAGGCTCAGTTCCCTCAGTGGGTTTATGCAGAGATCTTCAGTAATGGCCCTGAGCTCCCTTCTGCTCTGGGAGGCCCTGTTCGCTGCCTCCCCTGCTGCTTCCTCCCGTGGCCATGGAGACACCCCACTCCCCTTTCAGCCAGTCCAGAAGGCTGTCTCACTGACCTGTAGCGCCTGTGGGTGGAGGGCCCCTGTGGCCCCTGGAGATTCTGTCCCTGAAGCCTGCTCGGATCTGCTCCTCTGGGGTCACGCGGCCAGAGCAGGGGCTCCGCTCCACGTCTGGTGCCTGATGGATGTTTGGGGTTGGTCTTTCAGGGCTCTCTGGAATGGAAATCTCCTTCACTCTGCTGTTGCACGGCTTCCACTGCTCCAGAACCCGTTGGGAGTTTTTCCATAGGTAATTTATGGGCTGTGGGTTCGGAGCTCGCCTATGTGAGTCTTTCTACTCCACCATCTTGGCTCCTCCCCTTACCTTCTATCTTCTGATATACTATTTTCTAATATTTCTCCTCTTTTACACTGGTAGCTATTAGATCTTCATTGATCCTGACCAAGGAACACTGATATAGGTTCTCTTCCTCCCTTTCTTTTTGTGTTCTTTTCTGAATTGGAGGCTCTGAATTTTGGTTAAGAAATTTTTTTGGAGTTTACAATATGAGGATTCTGTGAGAAGTGGATAAGTGGTTTTTTTTTCTATTTTAATTTCATACTTGGGTTCATATGGCTGATTTCTTGAAAAATGGTATCAAGAATTATATATTTAAGGTTTTCTATTAGAACAGTGAGATTTAAATCACATCACCCTGCCACGTCTTCCAGGTTGTTGTTTGTGGCAAGAGAGAGCTAACATGTTAGGATCTATTTCTTGTCTCTTGACTTTGTTCTGTGTCTGGGCTGTCTCCCAGAGATATCAAGCTCTCCCTTCCCATATATGCTTTGCACTTAGCTTGTTATGTGATCAAGTTTTTGCCCCTAAGTTCTTTATTCTCTATACAATTCTTTCTTCTACAGGAGTCAGTTTCTTTCCCATTCTGTCCTCTGGGAATGACCATTTACTTGCTGACTTTTAGAACTCTTGTTTCTAAATTCAAGGAATTAAAACAGAGTTTATGGAAAATCTGTAGTTTTATTTGGGACCTGCTCTAGGGTTATGTAACTTTCTTCCATGAAAGAGAAAAATTTTGGGTTGAGGACAGTGGGAGAAGGCTCACAGTCAGGTCCTGCAGATGAACAAAGAATCCCAGAAACACCAGGTGCAGTATAGTGACTTTGGAAACTTGGGGAAGGGTCTCTTATTGTCTCGACTTTGTGTAGAGAAGAGAGTTTGGAGGGAGGTAGGTGTTTATTCTTGGCTTACCTTCCACGTTTACTGCTCCCAGGTACTCAAAATGTTGTCTGAGTACAAGGCCTCTAGAAAATAAAACTTCTAGAGCTGGAAGAGACTTGAGGACATGGAATGTCAGAGTTCAAAGGGATGTCAAACACTGATTGAAATGTTCCTTAGATTTTAGAACATCAGACTGGGAGGAACCTCATGGAAGTAAGGATAGAGCTGTACTGATTTTCCTACCCACTCAAATGAATTACCTTTTTAGGAAGAACAATTGTTGATAGAATTTAAAAAAAAGTAATAAGCAATTGTGAACAAGGACCTCTTTGCTTTTTGGAATTTAATTTTGTTGTCAGATGAACTTTTTACCTGAAATGCACCACATACCTCTCCCCATTCACTAAGAAATAAAAAGAAAAACCCTTAGAAACATGTACAGTAAGCAAAATAAGCTCCTCTATTAGCCATGTCTAAAAAATTATACCTCAATATGTGTTCTGAATTTTTAACCCCTGGCTCTTCAGATGCAGATAGGATGATTCGTCATGAGTCCTTCAGCAATTGTGGTTGGTCATTCCTGGAAAATATTTTCTAGGGGGGAGGAGCCGAGATGGCAGAGTAGAAAGACTCATGTATGCTAACTCCGAACCCACAGCCCATAAATTTTCTGTAAAAAGAACTCCCCACAAATTCTGGAGAACTGCAAGGCACGCAGAAACACAGTGGAAGAGATCTCCGTTCCAAAGAGCCCTGGAAAGCTATCCCCAGGGGTCCGTCATGCACCAGACAGTGGAGCCCACCCCTGAGCTGCCCTGGCCACGTGACCCCAGAGGAGAAGATCCCAGCAGGCTTCAGGGAACAAACCTCTCGTGGCTGCGAAGGTCCCTCCACCCACAGGCACTCCAGGTCATTGAGAGAGACTTCTGGGCTGGCCAAGAGGGGAACGGGTTGTCTGTGTGACTTGGGCCCCCTGGGGAGGCAGTGGCAGAGGGAGTGGCAGCGGCAGCCTGGGACTCCCGGAGCAGGGAAGGGCTCTGCCTGCTTGGGTCCATTAACAAAAGTCTGCGCATAAGCCCCCGGAGGGAACTGAGCCTGGGAGGCGGCCCTGCCTCCACCCAAGCACCAGAACTTAAGCTCACATTGAAAAGCAGCCGTGCCCACCACTGAAAACCCCAAGGCTGGGGAGAAGCATTTGAATCTCAGATCCCAAGCACTAGCTGGCCGGATCTAGGCAGGGGTGTAGAGGAATCTCAGAAGTCAAGTAACTGGTTGGGAAAATGCCCAGAAAATGGAAGAAAAATAAGACCATGGAAAGCTACTTTCTTGGGGGACAGATGTTCCTGCCTTGCATTTCTGATGACGAGGAACAATTCTTACCATCAGGGAAAGATGTGGAGGTTGGGGCCTCTGTATCCCAGACATGCCAGGTGGATGTCAGGTGGGATCAGGCCATGGAAGAGCTCAAAAAGGATTTTGAAAATCAAGTTAGACAGGTGGAGGAAAAGCTGGGAAGAGAAATGAGAGAGATGCAAGAAGAGTGTGAAAAATGGGTCAATACCTTGCTGAAGGAGACCCAAAAAAATGCTGAAGAAAATAACACCTTGAAAAATAGGCTCACTCAATTGGCAAAGGAGGTTCAACGAGCCAAGGAGGAGAAGAATGCTTACAAAAGCAGAATTAGCCAAATGGAAAAAGAGGTTCAAAAGCTCACTGAAGAAAATAGATCTGTCAACATTAGAATAGAACAGATGGAGACTAATGACTTTGTGAGAAACCAAGAAAATATTTTCTAAATCTTCCAAAGTTGATGATTTTTATATCAT
Organism: Bettongia penicillata ogilbyi; assembly: GCA_023548195.1. NCBI lineage: Eukaryota > Metazoa > Chordata > Mammalia > Diprotodontia > Potoroidae > Bettongia > Bettongia penicillata. The sequence goes on from JAJHZJ010000438.1 coordinate 3,653,780, forward strand.
TTTTTTGTATAAATTATTCTCCAGATTCTATTCATGTACCTTATCAAAATCTTACATATTCTCAACTTTTTATGAAACAATTTACTTTTTCAATATTTACAGAATAAATAATAAAAGAAATGGAAGTGTTTCAATACATTTATATACCTTATATTGTGGAGCCATTCCCCAATTGATGGGTAATTCTTCATATTCTGATTCATTGCCAACATAAAAAAACAAACAAAAAAATAAACTATTTTTTCTACATGTTAGTCTTTTCCCTCTTTCTTCAATATTTTGGACAACTTGTCAAGTTATTTTACAGTCATTTTCTTCCCTAGGATAGAATTTAGACACAGAGCTTTGGTGGTTTCTGCTGAGTGAAGCCACTCTGCCTTTGTGTTGCTTGAAGGCTATTCATCCACAGAATAAGTAATGGAAAAAACCAGAGGAATACATTCCTATCCAAGCCAAGTCAGTGAGTTAACAAAGATTTATTAAGCACCTGTCTGAGCACGCAATTTCCTTGGCTTGGAGGGGGGTAATAAATATAATGAAGGAAGCAATCATTAATCACGAAATCAATACATGTTATTTAATTGCCTTAGGGAGTTGATATGCCTGACTTCTGTCTTTGAGAAGTCATGACCAAAAGTGTGCCATTGCTTTAAGAAGAGGCTGCCATGGCAAGTGGGATGGCTCCGTGCAGCCCATCCCCACAAGGTTCCACAAGGCAGAGCCCATACACTCCTTCAGCACTGGAAGAATCCTATCTATTCTCTGGCCTGCTGTGTTCATTCCTATAGCTTGGTTGAGAGAAGACACAATAGATAAACAGTTTTCTGAGAAACTCAATACTTTGACACTGGAGGGATGCTGACATAGGAAACTGCGAATATTGTTCAGAAGGCTTCTAGATGATATGGGCCGAATAAGGAACTTCTTAGAAAGTGTGATCTCACTAACATCCAAAATGACCATTCCCCCATGTCCAAATATCTCTACCACTGACCTGCTATTTTCACTTAATCACAGTGACGTAACAGGGGAAAGTCCTCTGATTTGAAGTATAGAGAAGCAGGTTTAGCTCCCTGTCCAATTCCTCCCCTGGTCTTCCTTTCCTTCTGTGTTTGGGCTCAATCAGAATCTCTCACACTTTGTAGCATTGGGAAGAGTGTAGGAGGTAACTTGGGCAGAGTTTCTGAAAGTTTGGGGGTTACTAACTTAGTGGTAACCCCAGGCAGAAAGCAGCACACTTGCATTACCTCTTTCTTTCTTCAAATGTCTTCTAAAATAACTGGAAACAATTCTTGTCTGCGGCTTTTTGAAGTGGGGGGAGGTGAAAAAGAATTCGGGCAAAGCCTCTGAGTCATGTTCTGATGTTCACCTCTGGAAGGAATACAGAGTTCAATTTGTGCATCTCTTCTAGGAATGTGGAGGCAGAGGGGGAGGGGTACTGAAGTAGTGCATTAAGGATTACTGAGCTCCACCTGTGACAATTCATCTAAATTCTGCCTTTTCTATTTTAATTTAAAGGTAGGATAATACTGGTAAATTTTCTAGAGCAGGAAACCTTTTTAATTTGATCTCCAGGCAGGAGCCCCTCCCTTTAGACTTCCTCTGCTGAGGAAGTATTCAGTGTCTGGAAAGGCAGCATCTCCTGAGTGTAATCACCAGTTGCCATGGAGATTAGTCTGTTTCCAAGGAAACCCAAATTCTTGAATAACTGGCTTTCATACTTCATAGCTCATTATGAGGCTCCTATTTTAACCTTTCAGTGTGCAGGAGAGGTGGCCATCTACATTACAAAATTTGAGTGGGAGGTTTTATCTATCTATCTATCTATCAACCTACCTATCTACCTATCTATATCCAAATCTATCACTATATTAAATAACACTTACTGAAAGGTAGTTAAGCCAGGTGAACTAAATGATACTGCCTGATCGTCATGGAGAAAACAAACACTGTTGGGGCTTCATGTGCTCTGATGCCCACAAGGCTCCACACCCACCCCCCCCCCATACCTAACTCTAAACCCTGAGGAAAGGTGAAGCAGGTGCCTTTTAAGGACTTGATTTGCCAATATGAGTGGGGATTGGGCACTTCAAGCCAGTACTGCACGTGGATTATGGAATTTGATTCTTACAGATTCCCTAGAAATGTTATCTTTCCTATTTTATAAGTGAGGAAAGGGTTCTAAGAGGATAAAGTGTTACCATGGTCACAAATCTGTTAAGTGCCAGAGAAGGTATTGGAACTCATGTTCCTTCTGATTACAAGTACACACCAACTAGCAAACCCAAGTGAACTGGGTATCTTTTGGCCATTCAAATTTACATTCCTTGGTGAGGAGAAGGAAGAGGAGGGGGAGACAGACAGGAAAGGAGGAGCTGAGTTTACTCACAGGGTTAGATTCATCCTTCTTTGCCTAATAAGACTATGGTATCAGAGAAATGATGACATGACTTTCACTTGACTTTGTTTTGAGTGAGGGAGGTCTGTGCAAGATCACCAACCTAACTTCTCCTATAGAGTCATACGAATGCAGTGACCTTATATTTCTTTTTTTAAATGTTTTTCTTTTTTTAATTTTTATTTTTTAATTTATTTACTTAACTTTTAACATCCATTTTCGCAAAATTTTGGGTTCCAAATTTTTGGGAAATGACTGAACAAAATGTGGTATATGAATGTAATATAATACTACTGTGGACTAATAAATGATGAGCAGGCAGATTTCAGAACAATCTAGAAAGATTAACAAAAACTGATACTGAGTGAAGTGCTCCTAACCAGGAAAATACTGTACACAGTATCAGGAACTGTGTGAGATGGTCAACTATGATTGATTTGGCTCTTCTCAGCAATACAAAGATCTAAGATGATTCCAAAAGACTCATAATGGAAATGCTATCCACATTCAGAGAAAGAACTGATGGAGGCTGAATGCAGATCAAAGAATACTATTTTTACTTCCTTTTTTTTTCACTTTTTTCCCTTTTGGTTCTGTTTCTTCTTTCACAACATGATGAATGTGAAAATACAGTTTACATGTTTGCTCTCCATGAACATCATGACATCAGGGAGAGGATGACATGACTTGCAGTTGACTTTGACTTAAGTGAGGAAGGACTATGCAAGGTCACCAGCTTTACTTTATCCTCCCGAGCCATCTGGGTCCAGTAGCCAGATATTTACCAGGAGAACTGGAGATGATCCAAGATACAATGGGAGATCTTGGCCATTGTAGGTTAAGGTCTTTTCAGTTTCTCATGTTAAGAGAGATCTACCCATTCAGTTAATAAGTCTCTTTAAGTAGTTAAGCGCACTTTTAGTAAAAAAAAAAAAAAATCAAACAGCATGGTGAAGACCCTCAGTGTTCGTGGGCAAAAAAGAAACAGTTACTATTTTGTGTTTACATTAACTCTGAACCAGGAGGGCAGCGTCCTATTGTCCAATCTATGAGCTTCAGACTGAATTGGACTAAAGCCTTGGTCTCTGAATAAGAAACATAACGAGAAAACCCATATTAAAATGACACACAAAAAATGCCTTAAAGGTTCAAATCATATTCAGAAAATTAGTGAACACGAAAAGAAAAATAACAACAGAAAATGTTGTAGGGGTTTTGGAATGACATACACACTAATGCTTTGTTGGAAGAACAAAGAGATTGTATAAACATTTTGGAAAGTCATTTGCAATAATGCAGATTAAGTGAATAAAATACTCATACCACTTGAACCAGATTTTCCCTTATAGGGCACTTACCCCAAGATAGCCATGGTCAGAAGAAATCACTATGCATCCTTAAAATACTGCGCTTTTTTGTGATGCCAAATAATTGGGAACAAAGTAGATGCCCATTGATTGGGGAGTGCTTAAACAAATTGTAGTAAGCATAATGAAATATAACTGTACTGTAAGAAATTATGATGGTAAGAAAGGTGGATGAAAAGATCTATATGAATTGATGCAGAGTGAAGGATGCAGAGCCAATAAAACAATATAAATATTGAAAACAACAATGTGAACAAAACAATCACATACAGAAAGAGCTTTAAGTCAATGTAACAGATGAATAAATATCAAACACAACTCCAATTAAGAGGTCAGAAGACATCATTAAGACATCCATTTATGAGGGTTTGAAATTCACAACTGTTACACATTGTACAAACACTTAGCTTTTTTCCAATGTATTAATTAGTTGTGCTGATTTTTTCTTCTTCATCACCTTTTGTTCGTCTTAAAGAAATAGTATTTGCTGTAGTAGAAGGCTTTCTGGGGGGATAAGGCAGCTGGTACTGAGGACAATAACTATGATGATGTAAAAGCATAATGCACCAATAAACACAGTTAAAATATTTTCAAAAACCATTTGTAGATGGTGACATTATATTTCCTTAATGATCTCTTAAGCTGATAGAGTTTTGTGGAGGTAAGGAGAGTGATATTTATCATCACATGCATTTGAGTGGAAGGATTTTCTTCTTCTTTAGATCCTTATAATTTCTCATTCATATTTACATTTATCTGTACTTCAATCTTTAAATTTCTAAGTTTCTCTACAGCTCAGTCTTTTGCATTGAGTTTTCTTGGAAATCTTCTTTTTCACTGGTCACTTTAAATCTATGATTAAGTGAAACTGAGGCACAAAAGTCTGAACATAATGGTAAATGTAGCAATTACTAATAATAAAAGTCAAAGACCTCCTCATACAATTAGAGCACCCTTTTATAAAATCCTGTTATATAAGCTTATTACATAATATGAAATGATGCCAAGAAAACTAAGACTGTGATTGATGCATAATTAGGCTTATTTACAAAATTGATCCTCCAGAGCAAGTGGTAACAGGGTCACAGAGTTAGTTAATATCCTTGGAAAGTCCCCAATCCCACACTTCCCTCATATACAGAAACACAGTGATAGGGAAAATATTCCATGACAAGGTTAAATCATTCTTCATTTAAATTCTTTATCGCCTTCAGTTGTCAGGTTTATTCAGAGACATGCATACTATCCTATCTAGTATTATACTATTCAAAGTTGCACACATACTCTCCTATGAATATCCTGCTACCAAGGCATATAAAAAGAGTTCTAAATCGAAGATTTTAGAAACTGGTTACAATGGTTTACTATGAATAGTAAAACTCTTAATTCATCAGTCATGGACTTCATACTCTACATATTTATAAATAGCTTTTCTTGGCAAGTTATTCTTGGTTTTAGGCATTTTTTTTATGCCGTCTGCTATATGATAATCCACATTCTCCACTTTTATCATAGTGACTGTCAAATTGGTTGGAATATTGATAAGCTTCTTGGCATTTAAATTCTTTCTTTGTTCCTGCTTGTAGTATTTTTTATTTGACTAGACAGCTCTGGACTTAGGTGAAAATGTTCCTGGAATTTTGGTATTGAAGTTTTTTTCAGAAGGTGATTGTTGATTTATTTTTATTTCTACTTTGAAATCTGATTCTAAGATATCTGATCAGATGTGACTTTTTATATTTCAAAACATCTGATCCTATTTTTTCACAGTTTCTAGATAGTCCATTAGTAATATTTTCTCCGTTTGATCTGCTTTCCACGTTAGCTGCTTTTGCTGTGAGATGCCATACATTTCCATCTGTGTTTTAATGTCAGTTGTTGTCTCACGGAACCATTACCCTTTTAATTAGATCATTTTGATTTTTAAGGAGGAAAGCTACGTGTTGCAGTGTGTAGATTAATAGCTATGTGACCCTGGACAAAGTAATTTACCCTGTTTCCCTTAGTTTCCTCATCTGCAAAAGAAGTAGGAAAAGGAAAATATCAAACCACTCTAGTAGCATTGCCAAGAAAACCATAAAAGGGGTCAAAAAGAGTCAGACAACTGAAAAAAATGACTAAAGAACAACACATAGTCTAGCTGAATTTCTACCCAAATTTTTCTGAGGTATTCTTTACAGATGTTTTGAACTGATTCACATATTCTCAGTTTATTGCTTGAATGTCCCTGTCATTCTAGTACCTTTTAATCGTAACATTCTTTTTTGTTTCCTCATTCTTTTATATGTAATATTTAATTTTTCCAGTTACTTATAAAAACAATTTTAACATTCTTTTTTTTCCAATTTTGAGCTCCAAGTTCTCTCTCATTATCCCTCTCCCTGCCCCCAATGAGAAGGTAAGCAGTTTGACTTAAGTTATACGATCGTAGTCAACAAAACACCTTTCCTTATAAAACACAGACCAAAACCAAACTAAAACAAAACAAAACAAGAAAACTAAAAGAAAAGGATCACTGATCTGCATTAAGGCTTAATTGATTCTTTCTCTGGATATCCACAGCACCTTTCCACATAAATCCTACAGAATTGTCTTGGATCACTGATTGCTGAGAATAGTAAAGTTATTCTTAGTAGCTCATCATGAAATATTGGTGTTACTGTGTACAATGTTCTCCTGCTTCTCCTCATTTCACTTTGCCTCAGTTTATGTAAATCATTCCAGGTTTTTCTGAGACCATCCTGCTCATCATCCCCTTTTTATTGGTGTTGTTTCCAAAGGTTTTTAGATGATTTAGAGCCTCAGTTTCCTTGTTTTTTTTTACAATATTTTAAAGCAAGTTTCCAAGATTCACTTTTATAAGATTTTGAATTCTAAACTTTTTTCTGACCCTCTCCCTTCTCTTCTCCCTCTCCAAGATGACAAACAATCTGATATAGGCTATACATGTTCAATCATATTAACATATTTCTTATGTTGTGTAACATATTTCCACATTGATTGGTAGTTGTCCTTCATCTTCAAAGAGGAACAAGATGACATCACTATGATAAAATGAAATTTCAGTGTGACTGACTGTGTCTGATAAGACCAATAGGAGCTTGGAATGCTCTACCACAGGTTGGGTAGAGACAGTCCATATAAATATTGAGGTGGATATTCCAAATTTGCGCATCTTTTGTTTACTTTGTGCTGTCTCAATTCTGCTTTGCTCAAAAAGCACAGAACACTTTCTGATATGGGCATGCCATTCTGAGGAGTCTTGTGCCAGCCCATGGTGCACAGTCAAATCCATAGTTCTTGAGAGGAACCTCGAGAGTGTCTTTGTATCACTTCTTCTGACCACCATGTGGTTACCTGCCCCATGTAAATTCTCCATAAAATAATCTTTTTGGCAACATTACATTTTGCATTCGATCAACGTGTCTAACTCATCGGAGTTGGGCTCTTTGAAGCACATTTTGAATGCTTTGCAGTTCAGCTCACACTCACACTATGCTTTGTACATTAATGATGTTGTGAAAGAAGAATCAGAACAAAAGTTGAAAACCAAGGGAAATAAAAAACAAAAAGGTGAAAATATGCTTCCATCCGCATTCAGACTCAATCGTTCTTTCTCTGGATGTGGACAGAATTTTCCATCATGACTCTAGAATTGTCTTGGATCATTGTACTGCTGAGTAGAGCTGTCTATAAAAGTTGCACATTGCACAATGTTGCTGTTACCGGGTATACAATGTTTTCTTGATTCTGCTGTCTTCATTCAGCATAAGTTCATGTAAGACTTTGCAGATTTTTCTGCAATCTGCTTGTTCAATATTCATTAAAAGGACGAGACTATTCCATCAAAATGATATGCAACTTTGTTCAGCTACTCCTTAAATGATAGACATTCTCTGAGTTTTCAAATCTTTGGCACCACTATAAGAGCTGCTACAAATATTTTTTGTGCAGACAGGTCCTATTTCTTTTTGTTCTTTATATCTTTGGGATACAAACATAGCAGTGGTGTTGCTTGTTCAAAGAGTATGCACAGTTTTATTGCCTTTTGGGTACAGCTCTAGACTGCTTTCAAAATGGATGGATTGGATTTCTGTTCCAGAGTGACCTGAAAAGCCAAAACCAAAGGTCCATGCACCAGGACCTAGAGCAGAGCCTAGCCCTGTCTTGGCCTCATGGCACCGAGAGGAGAAGATCCGAGCAGGCTTCAGGGGCAGAATCTCCAGCAGCCATGCAAGTCCCTCCACCCACAGACACCAAAGGTCAGTGAGAGAGTCCTTTTGGCTGGCCAAGAGGTGAGCAGGTTGTCTCCATAACTCAAGTCCCCTTGGGAGGCAGAAGCAGACTGGAGTTCCCAAAACATGCATGATCTCGGATCCATTATTGAAGGTCTCCACATAAACCCCCTGAGGGAACTAAGCCCCATGTGGTGGCCCTGCCCCCACCTGAGCACCTGAATTCAATCTCACACTGAACAGCAGGCCCTCCCCTGCCCAAAAGTCCTGAGGCTTGGAAACAGCATTTGAATCTCAGGCCCAAAGCACTGTCTGGGTGGAACTGGAGGTGAGGCAGGGGTGGAGAGGATTCTCAGAAGACAGGTAACTTGCTGGGGAAATGCCCAGAAAAGGGAAAAAATAATAAGACCATAGAAGGTTACTTTATTGGTAGACAGACATCTCCTCCCTTCCTTTCTGATGAGGAAGAACAATGTTTACCATCAGGGAAAGACATAGAAGCTAAGGTTTCTGTATACCAAACATCCAAAATAAATATTCAGTGGGCTCAGGTCATGGAAGAGCTCAAAAAGGATTTTGAAAATCAAGTTAGACAGGAGGAGGAAAAACTGGGAAGAGAAATCAGAGAGATGCAAGAAAAGCATGAAAAGCAGGTCAACACTTGACAAAAGGAGACTCAAAAAAATGCTGAAGAAAATAACACCATGAAAAATAGGCTAACTCAATTGGCAAAAGAGGTTCAAAAAGCCAATGAGAAGAAGAATGCTTTCAAAAGCAGAATTAGCCAAATAGAAAAGGAGGTTCAAAAGCTCACTGAAGAAAATAGTTCTCTCAAAATTTGGATGGAACAGATGGAGGCTAATGACTTTATGAGAAACCAAGAAATCACAAAACAAAGTAAAAGAATGAAAAAATGGAAAATAATGTGAAATATCTCATTGGATAAACAACTGAACTGGAAAATAGATCCAGGAGAGACAACTTAAAAATTATGGGACCACCTGAAAGCCATGATCTAAAAAAGAGCCTAGACAACATCTTTCATGAAATTATCAAGGAAAATTGCCCTGATATCCTGGAATCAGAGGGCAAAATAAGTATGGAAGGAATCCATCGATCACTACCTGAGAGAGATCCAAAAAAAGAAACCCCTAGGAACATTGTGACCAAATTGCAGGATTCCCAGATCAAGGAGAAAATATTGTAAGCAGTTAGAAAGAAACAGTACCAGTATTGTGGAAATACAATCAGGATAACACAAGATCTAGCAACTTCTACATTAAGGGTTCAAAGGGCATGGAATAGGATATTCCAGAAGGCAAAGGAACTAGGATTAAAACCAAGAATCACCTACCCAGCAAAACTGAGTATAATACTTCAGGGGAAAAATGGTCTTTCCATGCAATAGGGGACATTCAAGCATTCCTGATGAAAAGACCAGAGCTGAAAAGAAAATTTGATTTTCAAACACAAGAATGAGAAGAAGCATGAAAAGGTAAACAGCAAAGAGAAGTCACAAGGGACTTACTAAAGTTGAACGGTTTGTATTCCTACATGGAAAGACAATATTTGTAAGTTTTGAAGCTTTTCAGTATCTGGGTAGTTGGTGGGATTACACACACACACACACACACACACACACACACGCACACATGCACACATGCACACACACACATACCAATGCACACACATAAAGAGAGACAGAGAGCACATAGTGAATTTAAAGGATGGGATCATATCTTAAAAAATGAAGTTAAGCAGTGAGATAGGAATGTATTGGGAGGAGAGAGGGAGAAATGGAATGGGACAAATTATCTCTCATAGAAGAGGCATGCAGGAGATATTTTAATGGAGGGAAAAAGAGGGGAGCTGAGAGAAAAACATGAAGTTTGCTCTCATCACATTCGACTAAAGGAAGGAATAAAATGTACACTCATTTTGGTTTGAAAACCTATCTTACAATACAGAAAAGTGGGGGAGATGGGGATAAGCAGGGTGGAGGGGATGATGGAAGGGAGGGCAATGGGAGGAGGGAACAATTTGAAATCAACACTCTTGGGGAGGGACAGGATCAAAAGAGAGAATAGAAGCAATGGGGGTCAGGATAGGATGGAGGGAAATATAGTTAGTCTTGCATGACACAGCTAATATGGAAGTCACTTGCAAAACTATATAAATATGGCCTATATTTAATTGCCTGCTTCCTGAAGGGAACGGGTGGGGAGGGAGGGATGGGGAGAAGTTGGAACTCAAAGTTTTAGGAATAACTGTCGAGTATTTTTCTTGCTACTAGGGAATAAGAAATACACGCAATGGGGAATAGAAAGTTATCTGATCCTACAGGACAAATAAGAAGATGGGGACAAAAAAAGGGAGGGATGATAGAAAAGAGGGCAGAGAATAAATAAATTTTAAAAAATAAAAAAATATTTTAAAAAAATAAAAACAAAATGGATGGATTGGGATACAACTTCACTAATAGTACATTCATATTTTAATTTTCCCATATCCCCTCCAAAATTTTCCATTCTTCTGTTCTGCCATATTTTTCATTCTGACAGGTGTGAGATAGTAATGGAGTTTTCGTTTACATTTCTCTCATCAACAATAATTTAGAATTTTCTTCATGTAACTAAAGATAGTTTTGATTATTTTGTCTGAAAACTGCTTGTTCACATGTTTTGGTCATTTGTCAAATGCAGAGTGGATCTTATTTACATAAATTAGTCTCAGTTTCCTGTATGTTTCAGAAAAAAGTCTTTATTGGAGAAACACACTGTAAATGTTTTTTCACATTAATCATTACCAGCTATGTATTTCCCTACATCCTATTTCCCCCATTTATTCTACTCTCTCTCTCCTTTTACCCTGCTCTTTCTCAAAAGTACTTTGCTTCTGTCTTTTAGCTCTTCCATACTACATCCTCATCTGTCTCCTTCCCCCACCTTCTCTTATCTCCTTTTATATTACATATGGTGGGACAGATTTCTACACCCAAATCAGTATGTATCTTATTTCCTCTTTGATCCAGTTCTAATGGGATAAAGTTTCTTGTGCTCCCCTCCACCATGCTTCCACCATTATTCCCTCCACTGTAATATCTCTTTCAATCTCCTTTTATGTTAGAAAATTTATCCCATTTTACCTCTCCCATTCTTTACCCAGTGAATTCTTCTTTCTCATCCATTAACTCTGTTGTTGTTGTTATTTTTAGATAATAATACCATCAAATTCAACTCACACATCTGCTTTTTGTGTATACTCCTTCTAACTGCCCTAATAATGAAAAAACTTTTAGGAGTTATAAACATCATTATTCCATGTAGGAATATGAACATTTTAACCTTAAAGAATCCCTTATAATTTCTCTTTCCTGTTCACCTTTTTATGCTTCTTTTATTTCTTGTATTTGAAAGTCAAGTATTCTATTCACGTATGATCTTTTGTATCAGTAAACATTTCAACATATGCATGGGGGCCTGCTATCACAGGTTCTTTGATCTATGTTTATAAAAGGAAGGGCAACATTTGAAGGATTAACAATCACTTTAATCAAGAACATGTATCATTTCATTTACCAAGCACATATATCATTCACCTAGTTCAAGGGAGTCAGCACCCTGAACTTCAAAGAAAATACAAAGAAATCAAAGATCAACAGGCATGGCTTCCTCTTTGACCATAATCAATACATATTCACAAACAGATCCAGTTGTCTGACCGTAGCTACCAGAGAAAAAAAGCACAAACATCTGTGTTTTCAAAGCCTGGGAGGCTACTAAATGGCTTCCCAGAGTCCCATCTGGCACAAAAAACTTTCTTCCAACAGCTAAGCTCCAAAGTAAAACTGCACCTCAGAGTGTTTACATGCTTTTTAGAGCCAGAGAGCATCACATCATTTGAGAACAAATGACTCATTAAGAGAAGGTGTGGACCTTACTACAAATCTTCCCAGACCGAACAATGGGTGGGAAAGATCTTCCTTAATCACATTATCCAGAGGCAATATACTTCCTTGTACACACACACACACACACACACACACACACAAACATAGTAAAAGATAATATTTTTCTTGCCTTCACATCTTTCCATTTTTTTTTCCCCTTGAAAGATTATACTCAGTTTTGCTGGGTAGGTCATTCTTGTTTGCACTCCTAGTTTTTTTTTTCCCTCTAGAATATCATGTCCTAAGCCCTCTGATTCTTTGTGTAGTACTTGCTAAGTATTCTGTTATCATGACTCTAGCTCCTCGATATTTGAATTATTTATTTTTGTCTACTTGTGCTATTTTCTCCCTGATCAGAGGAGGTATGGAATTTGGCCATAACATTCCTGGGAGTTTTAATTTTGGAATCACTGTCAGGACATGATTGCTGGATTCTTTGAATTTGTGCTTTACTCTATAGTTCCAGAAGGTCAGAACAGTTTCCCTTGATAAATTCTTAAAAGATGATGTCCATCCTCTTTGTTTATCATGACTTTCAGGTAGTTCAATAATTCTTAATTATCTCTTCTAGATCTATTTTCCAGGTCAATTACTTTTCCAATGAGATATTCACATTTTCTTCTATTTTTTTTTCTTTATTTTGATTGTGTTTGATTATTTTTGGATGTCTCATAATGTCATTAGCTTCCACTTATAAACTCTAAGCTTTAATGAATTATTTTCTTTAGTGAACATTTGTACCTACTTTTCCATTTAGACAATTCTACCTTTTAAAGATAACTTTTCAGTGAATTTTTGAATGTACTTTTCCATTTGGCCTATTCTGCTTTTCAAGGCATCCTTCCCTTCATTAGATTTTTGAGCTTCTTTTGCTATATGGCCCATTATGATTGTTAAGCTGTCATCTTCTTCAGTAGTTTTTTTCTGTCTCCTTTACCAACCTGATGACTTTCTTTCCTGATTTTCTTGCATCACTCTCATTTACTAATTTTAATTCTGCCTCTGTTGCTTAATTTTTAAAATCTTTTTTGAACTCTTCCATGGTCTGAGAAAAATTCACTTTTCCTTTGAGGTTTTGGATGCAGGCATTTTGGATGTGTTGCTTTCTTTTGAGTGCTTCTTTTGATGTTCCTTGTCACCATAATAAATTTGTAAGGTCAGATTTTTTCTGTTGCTTGCTCATTTTCCCAATCTATTCCTTGTGTTTTACTGCTTGCCAGTTGGAAGGGTCACTGTTTCAATCTTCAGGTCTTTTGTGTAACAATTTTCAGAGGTAATTCTGGGGAGGTTTTGTAAACTTTTGACTCTTTCAAGGACGTATCATCTAGGGACAGGTGTGTTTACTACTCAACTTTACTGCACACTAGATTGTGAGTGACCACAAGCACTCTTTTCCATCCTTGACCTGGTATCAGGGTCCTTACTTCCTTGTGGCCACAAGATCTGCTGGACTAGTGCTCCTCCTGGCACTGGGAATAGGAATCAGGACTATGACCCACATCCAAGTATAGGCAGTGCAATAGAGTCCTGTCTCTTTTGCCAGCAAAAGGACCCTTATACATTTTCTGATATGTTGCCTGATCCAGTTACCACCTATGGACTAACAGACTTGGAAACTACTACTGCTGTCACTGATTCAGTTGCCCTGAACCGTGCTCCTGGTTTTCTGGGTCCAGTTCTGCCCTGGACTGTGCTCTTCTCTCAGCCTAGTGTGACAGAACTTTTCTTCTGACCTCCTAAGTCATCGTGGTGTAGGAAATTGTTTCACTGTCTTTTTGTGGGATGTGCCACCCCAGAATTTGTTTAAAATCATTATTTAAAGGTAGTAGGAGGGTTTGGGAGAGATTTTAGGCGAGCCCCTGTCTTTGCTCTGCCATCTTGGCTCCAAATCCTTGTTTGCTCATTCTTCAGGATTGGCTTCTAGATTTTTGAACTTTATGGTAGTGTTTGTCTCTCTGAATTTGTGGAGAGATGTCTGGTACATTTTTGTGTCCTCTTTGGTCCTGTTCTGGCTTGCTTTAGGTGCTAAGTGTATGTTATTCAGGGATATCAGAAATAGAACTTGCAAATATATGTTTGATCTGGGTAATTCTGAATCATGCACTGCTGGTCTGAACTGTAAAATTTACTGATATTGAGTTTTCATTGTTTTTCTCTACTAGACTCAACCCACTATCAGGCAGCTGAAAATATTTATAACTGAAAAATAGCAGAAATTTAGGTTTCCCTTTGGTTAGCTTTTTTGTTTTTGTTGTTCAATGACAGCCTCCAGGAAAGATTGGGCACTGGAGCTCTGAACCTGATCTACTACTGTCGTCAGAGACTCAGAGTTTCTGCTAACTTCTGTACATACTCCTTGATGAGGACAAAGTCTAGGGCCAAGGAACATTATTTAGACTGTTGCCTACACTGATTCACTTATGCACAGGTCCCTGCCTCTGTCTCTCACTAGGAACATGACACAACTGTGAAAAGCAAGCAGCATACTCTCCAGTTGGACTATACCTTCACCTGCATAAGGTGGGGCCCTCTATGTAGGCCTGAGAAGTATCTCTCCTAATACTGGTGAACAGTTATGCCCAGTCTCTCACTGAGACCTCATTACAGAAAGTTCCACATAACTTAATAATAGTTAGAGCTTCTCCCCATTGTTCCCAGACCTCACAGGCTTACCTGAACTACTCTGACCTGAGCTGGAAAATGGCTCACTGTGTTTGTTTTGTACTTTCTAATCAATACTAAAGTTGTTGCATTTTCTGTCTTTGTCATGCAATTGGGAGGGAGGAGAGTGGACTCGCCTTTATTTCTCCCTAATACTTTACCAACTTACTGATCTCTTCAGTTCATATTGCTGTAACTCTATCAGGAGGTTCATTGCTGCTCTAGCAATAGTAGAGAATTGAGACAGCAAAGTTGGAACCAATGTTAATCATGGGAAAACAAATTCCTCAAGGTGGACTTTGAAACATTCTGATTCCAAAAGACTCAAAGTGTTTTGTGTTTAAATTTTTTTGACACTGCAGATGACTTTAAAGTTTTTTTGACTCCTGTGGAATGTTTGAATCCTGCCAATAGAGTTACTCTCTCATGGTTGTACATGAATGCAATATTCTTTTTTTGTTCCTTTGTTTTTTACATTTATTTATTTACTTTTAGTTTTCGACATTCACTTGCATAAGATTTTGAGTTCTAAGTTCTCTAAGACAGCATGCAATCTGATATAGGCTCTACATATACATTCATATTAAACAAATTTTCACATTAGTCATGTTGTAAAGAAGAATTAGAACCAATAGGAGGAACCACAAGAAAGAAGAAACAAAACAACCACAAAAAAAAAAGAGAGCAAATAGTATGCTTCAATATGCATTCCAACTCCATAGTTCTTCTTTAGGATGTGGATAGTATTTTACCACATGAGTCTTTTAGAATTGTCTCTCAACCTTGAATTGCTGAGAAAAGTTGAGTTTATCAAAGTCAGCCTTCGCACAACGTTGTTTTTACTGTGTACAATATTTTTCTAGTTCTGCTCACTTCACTCAACATCAGTTCATATAAGCAAGTCTTTCCAGGCTTTCTTGAAGTCCATCTATTCATTTCTTTTCTTAAATATTAGTTAATTTATGTATTTTCAGTTTTCTAAAATCATTTCCATAAATCTTAGATTTTTTTTCACCCTCCTTCTCCCCTCCTTCCCCAAGAGGGCATGCAATTTTGTATGGATTCTCCACAAACATTCTTACCAAATATATTTTCACCTTCGTGAAATGCATGGAAGAATTAAAATGAATTGGAGAAACCATGATTAAAATCAAAACAACCCAAAACAAAACATAAGAGAATATAGCATGCTTCTGCCACCCAATTCCATAGTTCTTTCCATAGATGTGGATGGCATTTTGCCCCGAGTCCACTGGGCAATTTTTAGGCCTTTGCATTGTTGTGAAGGGCTACGTCTACCAGAAAAATTCCTCATACATTGTGGTTGTTGACGGTACAAAGTTCTGGTTCTGTTCCTTTCACTCAGCATCAGTTCGTATATATCCTTCCAGGCCTCTCTGAAGTCTTCCTGTTCATCACTTATGGAAAAATAACATTCCATTACATTAATATACCACAACTTCTTCAGGCATCCCTCAATTGATGGACGTCCCCTCAGTTTCTAATTCTTGGAAACCACAAAAAGAACTCCTATAAATATTTTTGTACATTTGGGTACTTTTTGTAGTTTTTTTGTCTTTTTGGGATACATTCCTAGAAGTGGTATTGATGAACTAAAGGATATGCACAGTTTTATAATTCTTGCAGCATAGCTTCAAATTGCTCTTCGAATGGTTGGATCAGTTCATAACTCCACCAATGATGCATTATTATTCCAATTTTTCCACATCTCCAACATACATCATTTTCCTGTTTTGTCATGTTAGTTAATCCCTTAGTTGTTTCGATATGCATTTATCTAATCAATAGTGATTTAGAGCATTTTTTTCATACGAGTATAAACCGTTTCAATTTCTTCATCTTAAAACTTCCTGTTCATATACTTTGATCATTTATCAACTGAGGTATGCTTTATAAATTAAAAATATGTAGTTTTATAAATTAGACCCAGTTCTCTATATATTTTAGAAATGAGGAATTTATGAGATATTCTGGTTGAAATATTTTTTCCCCAACTTTCTGCTTCCTTTCTCATCCTGGTTGAACTGACTTAGTGCAAATACTTCTCAACTTAATGTAATCAAAACTATCTTTTCGCATTTCATAATATTCTCTGTCTCTTGTTTGGTCATACCTTCTTCTGTTCTCCATCAACCTGAAAGGTAAACTATTCATTGCTCTCCTAATTTGATTATAGCATCAGTTTTTATATCTAAACCATGAGCACAATCTTCGTGGGCTTGATGAAAGGATGTGCTTGATGATCTCATGGTCCATGGATTTCATGGAGTCTAGTTAGTCACTAGCAAGAAAAAATTGCTGAAGCCCAATATATGCAACATCGTGATGGAAAAGGCTGGATTCTGGGCTGCAGGGACCCTGAGACAAGCAAGAAACTAGCTTGAGTTTCAGATCTGCCTACACCAAATTCAATTTGTGTGCATGTTTTGTACATGCATATATGTATTTAACCCCTCTCTTTTTCAGAAGACAAAAGATGATAGCCTGCTTATTTCATAGTTGTATAATCTTCTCACTCCACTGATTATGTGAAATAGTTGTTCCTCCTTTTTCATATCTCTCTTTTTTAACCTTCCCTTTTCCATATCTAAATGATAGGAAATTCAACTGACACATGCGACAGAGGAGGTTATCTAGATAATAATATGTTCAATTCTGAAAAATGTGTTTCCATTGATAATTTCTTGAAATGTATTCATTACTTTTTCCTGTGGGAGTAGTGAAGAATGAATAGTTATGTACTTTTAGAAATAACATTTTTATCACTTGGCCTCAACTGACTGAGGAGTAAGCCCCAAAGCACTTATAACAAAAAGTTAAGAGTATAAAGCTCTACAATTTTTTTTTAATAAGAGTCATCTAAATTACTCTCTCCAAATGACCATTTCTCTTCAAACAAATCTGAGGAAACCATGTTCTCCACTTAAAGCACTCGTTTCACTTTTTGGAAACAAAGACTTTAGAGATGGATTGCTGACCAGAATTGGATGAAGATGACTATTGATTCCTTGTTGAATGAATTTGCAATGGTTGTTTCTTTTTAAAATATTTAGAATTTTATTATCCTTAATTATATATAAAGACAATTTTTAACATTCGTTTTTAAAATTTTGTGTGTCAAATTTTCTTCTTACATCCTTCCCCGCCCTCTTCACTGAGAAGGCAAGGAATATGATAGTGGTTATATATGTGTACATATCATAAAATATATTTCCATATTAGTCATATTATATAAGAAAACACAGAACAGAAAACGACAGTAAAAAAGATATGATTTGATCTATATTCAGAGTACATCAGTCCTTTCTCTGTGAATGGATGGCATTTTTTATCAAGTTCTTCAGAGTTGTTTTGGATCATTGTATTACTGAGAATAGGTAAGTCGTTCACATTTGATCATCTTACAATATTGCTGTTACAGTGCACAATATTCTCCTTCTTCTACTCATTTCACTCTCTATCAGTTGATGTAAATCTTTCCATGTTTTTCTGAAAGCATCCTGTTCTTTACTTTTTATAGCACAATAGCATTCTGTCACAATTATATACTACGGTTTGTTCAGCCATTCCTTAACTAATGGGCATCCCCTCTATGACCACTTGTTTTCCACCAGAAAAGAGATGTTTAAGATACTTTTGTATAGATAAGCCCTTTTCCTTTTTGTTTTTTTTTATCTCATCTGGGATACAGACCTAGTGTAGCATTGTTGGGTCAAAGGGCATGCGTGGGTTTATAACCCTTTGGGCATAGAAATTTCTCAACATGGTATTTGAGTCAGTTCACAATTCAGTGCATTAATGTCTCAATTTCCCCATATACTCTCTAACCCTTGCCATTATCCTTTTCTGCCGTGTAAAGCAGTCTAATAGGTATGATGAGGGAGTACCTCAGAATTGTTTTAATTTGCATTTCTCCAATCAATAGTGATTTAGAGCATTTTTAATATGGCTATTGATAGCATTGATTCTGAAAACTGGCTTCATATCTTTTGATCATTTACCAATTGGATAATGGCTTTTATTTTTATAAATATGCCTCAGTTCTCTTTATTTTTGAAAAATTAGACATTTACCAGTAATGATCGCATCTAAAATATTTTCAAAGTTATGATCGCAAACTATATTTTCCTCCATCCCATTTCCCCTGTTTATACTCTTCTCTCTCATTTCATCTTGTCCCTCCTCAAAAACGTTTTGCTTCTGACTACTACCTCCATCAATCCACCCTCATGTCTATCACCCTCCTCCTTATATCCCCTTCTCCTCCTACTTTCCCGTTGGGTAAGTTAGATTTCTATATTCAACTGAGTGTGTATGTCATTCCGTCTTTTAGTGGATTCTGATGAGAGTAAGGTAAAAGCATCCCCTGCCACTTTCACACACTACCCCTCCACTGTAAAGCTTTTTCTTGCCTCTTTTAAGTGAGATAATTTACCCCCCTTATACCTCTCCTTTCCCTTTCCCCCCAGTGAATTCTTCTTTCTCATCCCTTAATTTGATTTTTTAGATATCATCCCATTATTTTAAATTCACACTCATGCCCTCCATTTTTATAGTCTTCTTATATCTCCCCTAATAAGGAGGAAGTTCTTAAGAGTTACAAGTATCATCTTCCCGTGTAGGAACTTAATTATTTGTTCAAACTTATTTCCCACCATTTCCCTTTCTTTCTTTTTTATGTTTCTCTTGAGTCCTGTATTTGAAAGTCAAATTTTCTCTTCTCCTCTCGTCTTTTCATCAGAAATGTTTGAAACTCCTCTATTTAATCAAATAAATATTTTTTTTTTCTCCCTGAAGGATTACTCAATTTTTCTGGGTAGGTGATTTTTGGTTGTTATACTATGCCCTTTGTCCTCCAGAATATCATATTTCAAGTCCTCTCATCATTTCATGTAGAAATTACTAAATCTTATGTTGTCCGATCTGTAACTCCACAGTATTTAAATTGTTCTTTCTGATTGGTTGCAATACTTTCCACTTGACCTCCAATTCCTCTACCCTTCACTTCTCTCCCTGACCATCTCCCCTAATTAGCCACCTCCATTTTTCCTCATCTTGCCCATTTGGTGAGACATTTCAATTCTACTCTATTCTTCTCCCTTCAATCACTAGCCGTCTTATGATTTCACTCATAACGTTTTTCTGAGCCTCAGATTGAGATCTCTCATTTCATTTGTCACATCTGCTCTTACAGTTGTGGTGCTGAATGGAGATGGAGAAAATTACAAAGCCCTTCTTACCGAGTCAACTACAGATATACGTTATACATTTTCCACTGTACCCTCATTAATGCTCAGAAATCCTCCTATTCCACTTTTATTAACTCAATATCCCCACTCACCAGGGCAGCCCTTCCAAATCTTTCATTCATTCTCCACCATCTCATGGCCTTCAAGCTCTCTGCTGAGAATCTTGCTTCATCTTTTACAGAAAACAATTCACCTTGAGCCCTTTCTTCTCTGATGCTCCTCATCTTACATCAATCACTTTCTGCCACTATCTCCTTTTTAACCACTATTTCACATTATGGGATGTCCTTACACATTAACAAAGTCCCAAGTCCTCTATATGTTCTAGCAATCCTATTCTCTCTTGTCTTCCCCAAAAGATTACTCCCTCTGTCTTCTTCATTCTCACATAATCTCTCCGTGTCTACCGGCTCATTCCCTACTGCCTACATACATACATACATACACACACACATATGTGTGTGTGTGTGTTGTGTGTATATATATATATATATATATACATATATATATATATATATATATATATATATATATATATATATATATATGTATATGCTAATGTCCTTACCTATCCTCAGAAAACAATCACTTGTTTCCTCTGTCCCTGCTGTCAACCTGGGTGTTTTCTGCCCTTTTTGGGTAACCTCTTTGAAAAGGCTATCTATAATAGGTGATTCCACTTTCTCTTCTCTCATTCTCTTCAAATCCTTTTATAATTTGTATTCAATCTTATCACTTTACCGATACTACTGTCTTCAGTGTTACCAATGATCTCTTAACTGCTAAATCCAATTTCCTCTTCTCAGTCCTCATTCTTCGCACCTTCTCTCCAGGCTTTGACATGACTGATCATTCTTTCCTCCTTGATCCTTTTTCTCTAGGTTTTTTCCTCCCTAGAGACAGAACTATCCTCTAGTTTTTCTCCTATTAGCCTGACTGCTCCTTCTCATTCTCCTTAATATTTATTCATCCAGATCATACCATCTAATTCTGCGCATCACATCTAGTTACATCTTTCATCCATTTCTCCTCTTTCTTTGTACTGTTACCCTTGTTGATCTCATTAACTTCCATAGATTTAAAACCCACCTCTATTGTGATGATTTTCAGTTCTCCTTCACCTGCCTCAACTTATCTCCTTACCAACAATCTTGTATCTTCAACAGTCCTTCATACATTTGGGACTTAATATCCAATGGACATCTTCAACTCAGTCTTTCTAAAACCAAATTTATACGGCCTCCTAAATCCCCTCCTTCTCATCTCTAATACTTTAGAATACACCATCATCCTGCCTGTCCCTTTGACTAAAAGCCTAGGTATTATCCTTAGCCTATCTCTCATGCCCCTTTTCAAATCTATCTCCTAGCCCTCTTTTTTCTACTTTGCAAAACCTCTATCATATGCCCCCTTCTCACTTCTAACAGTGTTACCACACTGCTTCAAGCTTTCATCCTTTTATGCATGCACTGGTTTTTTATTGGAATTTCATTGTTCTGTAGTTTACCTGTCCCAGAGTCTCCTCACTCCAATCCATCCTGCATTCAGTGATTTTCCTAAAGCACAGGTCCAACCCTGTCATCTCCCTACTCAAGTCTAGTCACAAACTCTAGTCACTCCATATCAAATCACGGATTAAATATACAATCCTCTTTTCTGGCATTCAATGTCCTTTACCTCCTATATTTTTTTGTCTTTTTACACCTCATTCCCAACCACTTATGATCTTGAATCTCTGACAGGTACCTCCTTGCTCTTTCTTAACTGAGATACTCTGTCACTTGACTCCAGTAATTTTCTCTGCCTATTCAAAATTTTCCTTCTTATTTCTCACTATGGACTCCCATGGTGTTTTAAATTCACACTTGGTATCTTGTCTTCAACATGAAGCCTGGCCCTAACCTTCTGAATTCTAGAGCCCTCTCTCCCAATTATTTTCTAGTTTTCCTGTATTTATTTTGATTTGCTTCTTTTGGAATTCTCCAATTAGATTGGGAAGTAGTTGAGATAAGGAATTGTCTTTAGCCTCCTTCTCCATCCCTAGCACTTAGCACATTGCCTCACACATAACAGTCATTGAATAAATGCTTAATGATTGACGTGATCCCCTCTAGTTATTAGACCCCCAACCCATTATTCTGTCTTTTATTCATGTTTTGTATTGACATATTTATATGGATGTTTTTCATAACAGGGAGTGACTCATTTTTTTTGTCTTTCATCATCAGCACCGAGAGAAGCCCCTGGAATACAGTAATTGCTTCTGAAATGTTTTTTGAAGAATTAATTGACTTTGAATCAGATAAAACGGTCTTCATTGCCATCTGGTGTCCAATAACAGTGTTGTTGTTTATTGAGGCAATCTTTTGATTCATGGCTGTCTCCTTGTGGCCAGCTCAGATATTACAGTTTTAGTCTGCTATCGTGTGTCCAAACCCTAGTATTACATTCTCTCCCTTTTTACATCCTGTTTTTTCTGTATTTTTGCATTGTGAAAACTCACTTGCTCTTAAGAAAGGGAGCTAATGACATCCTGGATTTATGTACTGAAGTATGTAATGAATTCTTTCACTTAAAGTAGAAATTCAAACAAAACTATCACCACTGAAAGTACCCCTTACACTCTTAATCTTTTCCCTTGAATTCCACTCCGGTCCTGTACTTGCTGAGCCGTGGCCAAGGCTGGGCCGTGCTCTGCTCCGCGCCTGCTGCAATAGACGTTTCCTATCAGCCTTCCAGGCTGTCTTACGCGGAAAATCTCATTTATTCTGTTGTCCTTTGGCTTCTGCTGCTCCAGAAATTGATTAGAGTTAGTTTTACAGGTTGTGGGAGGAGAATTTCTAGAGTTGTGCCCTTAAACTCTGCCATCTTGGCTCCTCTGTCTGTTCCTTTTCCAAATGAGATATTTCATATTGTCTGCTATTTTTTTAATTCTTTCAGTTTTGTTTTAAAATTTCTTGATTTTTGATTAAAAAAATTAGCTTCCATCTGCTCCATTCTAATCTTTAAGGAATTATTTTCTTCAGTGAGATTTTGCATCACCTTTTCCATTTGGTCGTTTCTGCTTTTTAGGGCATTCTTTTCCTCATTGGCTGTCTTTTGCCATTTGCATTAGTCTGCTTTTTAAAGTGTTATTTTCTTCAGCATTTTTTTGGATCTCTTTAGCAAGCAGTTTTTCCATGATTTCCCTGAATCACTCTCACTTCTCTTACCATTTTTTGCTCTACTTCTCTTACTTGATTTTCAAAATCCTTTTTCAGCTTTTCCATGGACTGAGGCTTTGGATGGAGGATGCTGTTGTCTTCTGTTTTCATACTTTGGTCATCCTTGTCACCAAAGATTCTATAGTCTGATTCTTTTTCCAGTTTTTGCTCATTTGCCCAGCCATTTACTTGACTTCTGAGCTCTTTGTCAAAGTAGTTCTCTGCTTCCAGTGGGGCTGGAGGACGTACTGTCAGCTGTTCAATCCCCTCACAACTTGTGGACCTAGAGCTCCAGAAACAGTAGGTGCAGCTTCCCCTGCAACTGCTGTGGCTCTTGAGTTTTCCTCTGCCTCCTCTTCCTTCTGCTGTCCTGGGTCTGGTGCCAGACCACTTCACTTTTCTACACTAGTTCCACAGGCTTTTCTCACTGACCTTCAGCATTTTAGGGTCATGGATTCTGGAAACCATCAAAAGTGTGAGACAGTCAATCTCCCCAAGGCCTACTCAGGCCCCTTCTGTGCACTCCTTGGCCACTCTGGACTGCATTCTGCTCCCAGTGTAGTGTGGTAGACACTTCCTGGTGATCTTCCATGCTGTCTTGGACTAGAGATATACTTCAGTCCATAATTATGTGGATTCTACAGCTCCAGAAGTTGTTTAGAGCTATTTTTTACTGATATTTGACTGGGCTTGGTAGGAGCACTCTGCAAAGTCCATGCTTTCACTCTGCCATCTTGGTTCCACCCCTCTCCATTCTAATTTTTAAAGAACTATTTTCTTTGATGAACTTTTGGACTGCCTTTTCCATCTGGACAATTCTGCTTTTTAAGACATTTTTTCTCCCCTTTGGCTCTTTGGACTTCTTTTGCCATTTGGGTTAGTCTATTTTTAAACATGTTACTTTCTTCAGCATTTTGCAGGGGTCTATTTTGGCAAGGTGTTGACTCATTTTTCATGATTTTCTTCCATTGTTCTCATTTTTTCCCTATTTTTCCTCCACTTCTCTTACTTGATTTTCAAAGTCCTTTTTGAGCTCTTCCATGGCCCGATACCATTTAGTACTTTTTGGGGGAGAGTTTGGATGTAGGAATTTTGACCTTGCTGTCTTCTTCTGATTTTATGTTTTATTCTTCTGCTGGTGATATGCTTTGATCTTGCTCATCTGAAAGGACAGAAGAAAATATCTTTTCACCAAGAAAGTAACCTTCAATAGTCGTATTTTTCCACTTTTGGGGCATTTTCCCAGACAGTTACTCGACTTTTGAGCCCTTTGTCAAGTGGAGGGTATAGTACTCCAGGTCTCAGAAATTTTGGGTAGCTGTTTTCTAAGGTATTTCTAGGGACCTGTTAGTTCTCAGTTCCTTAAACCTAGTATGACCACAGAAGTGTTATTTACTCCTCTTCTGACCTGTCTTCTCGTCTGTGAGCAACCACAAGCACTATTTTGTGCCCTGGAACTATGAGTAGGATTCCTTCTCCACAACCACCATCTGTTCTGCCATGCCAGTGCTCCTCCTCACCCCAGGACCACCACTCAGGACTGAAACCCAGATCAGCCACTTGATTTCTTCTGGATCTGAATGCCCAGAGCCCCATAAGGAGCTGTTAATGCAGCAGTGGCTGCTGCCACCCTGGGACTGCATCTGAGTTGGGGGCCTGACCACTCCCCCCTCTCACCCAGGTGAAAGAGCTTTCGCACTGACCTTTGAAGCTGTCTTTGGCTTTTGTAGATTAAGAAATCTGAAAACTTCAGCAAGTGCTTGTATTTAAGCACCATGAAGCCTGTATCAGTCGCATATATGTGGGTACAGCCAATGCTGGGCTGTGCTCCACTCTGAACCCAGATCATTCCTTTCCCCCTTGCATGTTGTCTTAGGCTATAAATTGGTTTCACGCTGTACTTTTGTGGCTTTCTTGTAGATATTTTAAGGGCTGTGGAGGGAGAGCTCCAACAGGTCCATACTGATACTCCAGCTTCCTCCTTTTTCTCAAAAAGTATTCACTTTTTAAAAATATTTTATACCCAATTGTATGCATACATGTTGCCTCCTGCAATGGGATTTAGATCGTGGAAAACAAAGGTCATATAAATATTTTCCTTTTAGCACCAGAAGTTAACCTTTGGACTCACAACAAGTAAGTGTTTTAGAAATACTTCTTGAACACTTCAGAGCCATTTAAAAATATAGGACATTCTTTCACTCATATCTCCTGGTCAAAAAGAATGCTGTAGCATTGAAAAAGATTAGATCAGATAATAGTTTCTGGAGAGATAAATCTTATGTCCATCTCATATTCAATTCTTGTATTACATTCTGACTCATTTGTAACCATAATTTTATTCAATTTTATGAAGTGATAACTTGGTCACTGAAGAAGCGGTGAGAAAGGAACCAAAAGAAATCCTTCAGTGTAAATAGGAATTCAGAATAAATCAACATTCTGATGACCTGTTTCACTCTTTAGTCTTGTCACAGGAAAAATGACACAGCTTAAAATTAAATATAATTAGAGAGAGGATTGTATAGGTTTTAGCCTACAATACTTCTGGTCCTAGAGTGAAATATCAAAGTTGCCCATTAACAAGAGCAAAACTGGCAAAATTGATACATGAAAATGGCTAGTCTTTGCTTTAAAGGAAGTGTTTGAAATAATTATCACAAGTTAGAATAAGATGTTACCGGGTTTAAATCAAGCAATAAGTAAATTCTTGACTCTGGGCTTAGGAATACTAGAAACATCATTAACTTTGAAATATGCACAATCAGCCTGCTGATTGCACAGCACAAAAAACTGCTGTAGGTATGGTGGGAAGTAGTAGAGCTTCAATTGGAATATGGCTTCTCTGCCTCCAAATCCGGGGTTCCTACCTTTGGATCAGATTCTCCATCTGCCTCCCACTTTGGCCTTCCATTCTGAACAAATCTGACCCTACTTTCCTTGCATTCCTTCCAATCTTCTCAAAAGTTTGATTTACTCCTCCTGCCTCAGTTCTCTCCCTACTCAGATATTGCTTTAAGTTCCTATGTGGGTCTAGAGGATCAGAGACCTAGACACAGGGGTGGAAGAAATTTCATAGATCATGTATTCCACATCCAACATTACATATGATGACTTTTTAAAAGTTTGAGACACATAATATGTGGGTAAATTAACCAATTTGTAATAATGCCATAATTTTTATAAAAGGGTGGTCATTTGGCAATCCATCTCTTAGGCCAAAGACAATGATGGCAGTGTGTTCAATGCTTACCTGCCCTTTGGAAGATGGGTGTTCCTGAGGTTGTCAATCAATTAAAAAATTAAGGAGAGAATGAATGCTACAGTGAAGGAATGACCCTATTGAAACAAACTTTGCTGAGATCATTTAATTCTATGGTATTCCCAACCCCGGGCAATCTATTGGAAGAATTATCTGTCTAAACTTGAGTAGATCATGATGATTTCCCTTCTTGGGTGGGATATAAACAAGATTTTCAAGAAAGTTGGTCCAATCTCATTATTAGTAATGTCCTTCAAGAGACTGAATGTTAGAAATCAGGACTTTAGGAAAAACGGGGAGAACTCTGGATCTCCCCAAATCAATGGCTATTAATGATCATTTCTTTCAATTATCCAGAGGAGGAAACTAGGGCCCAGGGAGGGTAAGTGATTTGTTCTAATTTATGCTGAAGATCATTGGTCTATACCTCCCTGGGACCTCAGAGTCATATTATTTAAGACCCTTGATCTACAGAGAGGAAACTGAGGCTCAGGGAGTTGAAGCAACTTGCCCATTTCAAACTAAAATACTAGATGAAAGGGAAACTCTAGGTAATGTGGCAGAACCCACTCAATTTACAGAGGCAAAAATTGAAGCCAAGACAATTGATGAGACTTGTATGAGATCCCAGAGGTAGCTAGGGCTTAGGCTGGATTTAAACTCAAGGCATTTTGTACCACTAAAGTTCAGCAATGTAGACACTCCATTCTGCTGCCTCCTATACTCTCATCTCAAGAGGTTATTCTCATCTCTCTAGATTTTCTAAGACCGAAATGAAAGAGATTGATGGTTTCTTCTACTTAAAAAGAAACCCCACAAATTCCCCCAAATGTAAAGTTTCATCTAGTCAACATTCCATAGATACTTGTTTGCCAGAAAGGAATTCTTTGACTTCTTGTCTTCATAAAATATATGATGAGTAAGTGAATTTCTTTGACTGGCTAATTTATAGGAATGCAAGTTATAACACAGTTGATAAATGATTAGATGATATGACCAGGCAGTTTTTTGATGAAGAAATCAAGACTGCATATAATTATTTGAGAAAATGCTCTAAATCATTACTCATTAGACAAATGCCAAGTACAATAACTTTGAGATATCATCTTCTCCCAATAAGATTAGCTAAAATAGTAGATGCTCTTCAACTGAGAAACAGCTGAACAATTAGTGGTATATGATTGTGACAGAATACTGTGAGGATTTAAGAAGTGGTGAGCTAGTTGATTGAGAAAACTAAGGGAAGATTTGAACCTATGAAGGAATAAGGTAAGAACTGACAGATACAAATATGCATACTATGGTCTTGAATATGTGTGTGTTTGTATATGTATGTGTGTGTATGTATGTATGTATGTATATATATATATATATATATATATATATATATATATATATATATATATATATATTCAGTTAATTGTAGCCATCTCTAGAACTGAGGAGGGGGAGAGAGAAAAAAATGAAAATTACATAATGGAGAACAAAATAAAATGTAGAAGGAAACATAAAAACTGGATTGGTTTGAATACAGTGTGTAGGTTTTATTACATAGGTTTTGTGAAATGTAAATTCATGGTTTTATATTGAATCCTCTCTTATGTTCCATTATGGACATGGAAAAGTTCTTGTTTTTTTCATTTTGATTTTAAGTATAAAATGGCTAAAAGTAAAACAAAACAAAACAAAAATTAAACTCAAAGTTGGAGACATTAAAATGTTTTTTAAAAAGTCTCCGTGTACTGCAGTCAATTCTCCACTCAACCCACAATGCCATTTTCAAAACGTACAGATTTGATCATGTCACCTCCCTTCATGCTGTCTCACCACACACTCGCAATAAACTTCAGGAGCTCACTATCACCTCCAGGACCAAATATTAAATCCTTTCATGTTCAAAGATCTCAATGATTTGCCTCCCCTTTCCAGTCTCCTTAAACCTTGAAGTCCTTGTCCTCCTCCCCCCACTCCCAAGAATATCTGATTCAGGAACATTGACCACCTTGCTATTTCATGAACAAGAAACAAGTGTTAACATTAAGTAAATAATATTAATATTTAACCCTGGAACCAGGTATGCTGTCGTGTGATGCTTGCTTCTTAAAGTGGGAGGGGTAGCCCCTCAGGATTCCTATGTAAAAGAGAAACAATTATTATTTAGTAATTACAATCACTCTGTGCTAGGTGGGTGGGGACTTGTTGTCCAGTCTATGAGCTCCAGAGTGAATTGGGTTTAAGGCTTCATCTTTGAGCAAGAAATATAGCCAGTAGAGCCAAAAGAAAAAAGGCAGTTCCTGACCATGGAGTGGTGAGGGCAGGGGAGGAGCTGCTATTCACTCACAGATTGTGTGTGTCCTTCGTTCTCAAAGAGGACCATGACATCAAGATGATGACATGACCACAACTTGACTTTGTTTTGAGTGAGGGAGGGTTGAGGAAGATCACCAGCCTCACTTTCTTCTCCTGAGCCATCTTGGTCCAGTGACCAAGACTAGATATCCCTAGGGTGCAATGGAAGACCCAAGCCCTTTCAGGGTAAGGTCTTATTACATTCTCACTTTGAGGGAAATACACCCATTTAATGAATAGAATTTGTGGTGGCAAAGAACTGAAAATTTCACTGATGCCCATGAATCGTGGAATGACTAAATAAGTTGTGGTATAAGATTGAGATGGAATACTATTATACTATAAAAAATTATGAGCTTCATGGTTTTGGATAAAAACATGGGAGAGCCTGCTGGGAAGATGGCAGAGCAGGTCAGAAAATTCCTATCTCTTAAGATTTTCCCCCACAAAAGAGATGAAATAACTCCTCAGGGAGAATATTGAGCAGGTAAAAATAAGTAAGAGTAGAGGCAGAATAGGAGTCTTCCTGGAACAATCTGAGACGATCTTAAGAAAATCCCATCACTAGTTTCGGTCCTCGTGAAGAGTAACCACCTCCAGACTATGCCTCAGGTCCCTTTAAACAACAAGCAGCAATCCCTGGGGCTATCTCAGTTGGGAGGCTACCTTGACCCCAGATCAGGAACTTTTACTTCAGAACAGTGAGGGTTGTTGGAGTCTCTGAGCCAGGAAGATCAAGGGAACATTTACTGACAAGAAACCTCCACCCAGTTGTGTTGCAGAGATGCAGCTTGGTGGGAGAAGGAACCAGCACCTGTTCGATGAGTGCAGAAGCAGTGGGTTGGGACCTGGCCAGCCGTGAGCACGTACAGGAGATTTGAGGACTTGGTTCCAGTTCCAAGCTAGGGAGAGTACTGAAGGAGGATCTGAGGCCAGAGGCACCTTCCCCCATACTCCAGGAATAGAGGTGATTATAAAAACTGAGCTACTTCAAATCAAAAATAATGCACAGGCAAAGGAGAAAAAATTCAACGATAGAGAGTTACATAGGAATGGAGAAGCCTGGGGTTCCTCTTCACAGGAGGACATTGAAGCAAAGAAATCCTCTTGTATCCAAAAGAGTAATGTCAAATGTTTCCCTGCTCAAAAATAATTCATAGAAGAACTTTAAAAAGACTTTTAAAATCAAATGAGGGAGACTGAAGAAAAACTTTAAAAAACAAATAAGAACAATCCAAGAGAAAGAAAATCATGATGAGAAAGTAAACCAATTAAAAACGGAAACTCAGAATCTTGTGGAAGAAAACAAGTCCTTGAAAATCAGAATATGGCAAGGGGAAACCAGCAAAGTTGCAAGAGATTGAGAAATAATCAAACAAAACATTTTTTTTTGAAAATGAAACAATAGTAAAGAATGTGAAAAATCTCATAGGAAAAACAGAGAATCTGGGGAACATATCAAGAAGTGAAAACATAAAAATAATCAGCCTTCCCAGAAACTAAGGTCACAAAACAAATATTGATGAAGTAACACAAGAAATAATTAAAGAAAACTGTCCTGATGCATTTGAGGAAGAGTGGAAAGTAGAAATAGAAAAAAAAATCATTGATCAAAACCTGAAAGAGATCTTATAAGGAAGACCCATAGCAATATTATTTTCAAATCCTGAAAACCCCAGATCAAGGACACAATATTATGAGCAACAACAACAACCCAAATTTAAATACAGCAGTGTCAAAATTAGAATAACATATGTGGTGACACTAAAAGACTGCAGGTTTTTGAACACTATGTATCCGAGTGCAAAAAATTGGAGTTCTGGCCAAAAATATCATGCCCAGGAAAGTTAAGCATAATCCTGAATGAAAACAAATGGGCATTTAATAAACTGTCAAACTTTCAGGACTTTGTGAAAAAGAAAAAAAAAACAATCTGAGCTCAACAGAAGATTTACCATACAAGAGACAAGAGAAATATAAGATACAAAACAAAGACTAATTACAAGGGACTAAATACAGACAGACTGTTTACCTTCTCTGAAAACAAAATGTAAAACACATATCTAAGGTTGTTGTAAGTAATTGGGTAGCTAATAAGAAAGATTGGGGTAAATGAGGTATGAAAAGAACTGAAACGGAGAAAATAGATGGAGGAGGACTATTAGTTCTGGAAACCTACTTTCATCAGAAATGGGTTCAAGAGTGAGCAATACATACATACTGAGAGGAGTGTTAAAAAGTTAAATTCAGAAAGAAGAGGATAGGGAGGGGCAGAGGATAAGGGAGAAATCTCTAGAGGGAAAGGTGAGAGAATAGGTTAAAGCAGGTATAGAAGGTTGTTTAGATTAATGGGAATAGGGGGATAAGGGAGTGGTTCTTGGAGGGGGGCTCGGTTAAGTAATAGTAGGACAAGGGAGAGGGTAGAGGTGAAGTAGAGGAGTTAGGAGGGATAGGACATAAGAGATACACACAAATATAAAAACAAAGATCAGAAGTAGAATTTGTTAGGGAAAGTATAAGTCTATATATGTATGTATATATGTACATATATAAGCATATGTGTATCTATAGAAAAGGAAATGGAAATGGAAAGGAAGAGGAAAAGGAAAGGAAAAGAATCTAACCAGTAAAACCCAAGTTAATTGGACATTTTCTGGCCATCCAAATTTACCTTCCTTTTTAAAGGAGAAGGAAGGTGACGGGGAGTTAATCGGCTAACTGGGCACCATTCAGGCAACTGTGTCTCCTGACAGATGTTGTGTTTGTCTTTCGTTGTGGAAAAAGGTCATGCCATCAGAGAAATGATGACATGACTTACACTTGACCTTGTTTTGAGTGAGTGAGGGCTCTTCAAGTTCACTAGTATCACTTCTCCTGCAGAGTCGTCTGAATCCAGTGAACAGATATTCATCAGGATGATTGAAGACGAACCAGGAAGCAATAGGTGACCTTGGCCCCTTTAGGCCAAGGTGTATTCAGGAACTCACTTAGGGTGAGTAACAAGTAGCCAGGGGATGGTCCCTTTAGTGAAGCATAGAAAAAAAATGACTTCAGGCTGAGAGGGAAACAGCAACAGTTACTAGAGATAATCGCTCTTAAGTCAGGAGGGTCCAGAAACCAGACCATAGGCAGGGGCCTAGTGTCCTCCACTGAATGAACTTCAGAGTGCAGTAGGTTTAAGTTTTTGAGAAAGGAAGGGAAAGAAAGGGAAGGGGAAGGAAGGGAAGGGAAGAATATATCTATATTCATATATAAATATATCAGAGCTTTATTGTAGCCTTTGTAGGGATGGGGGAGAAAAGGAAAAAAAAAGAACAAAATAAAAGTGTGCACAGTAGAAAACAAAAGAAAACCAACAAGGAAGCAAAGAAAAGATGGACAACTCTCAGCATAACGCAGTATTTCTTATACGCACTTTCCTGAAATAGAAATTCATTGCTATATATAAATATGTGTGTATAATCCTCCCTTATGTTCTATTGTACACGATATGTTTTTTTCTTTTCTTATTATGTATTTAAGTTTATAATGTTTTCTTTCTATTCTTATTGTGTATTTAAAGTTCAGTTATAAAAAGGAAGCATGCAAAGATTTGCACAAAAAAAATGAAGAGCAAAATGAGCAAAACCAAGAGAACATTGTACATATTAGCAACAATATTGCTTTCAGAATGACTTTGAAGATATGTTATTTTTGATTATTATAAATACCCAAATGAACTAAGAGGTACATATGAAGAAAGACACTATTTACATCCAGAGAAAGAACAGATAAATAGAAGTAAGCACTGAATAATTTTCCGTAAATACCTATTTATGTCTATAATGGTAAACATCTCTAGGGTGGGGGAGACTGAAGAAAAAAACAAACTTACATGACTATGTTGAGATATGTTTGAAAAGAATAAGAAGTTGTCCACAGCAGATTTTCAGTTTCATATGCAATCATATTTTTAATTGTACTGTTATGTGTGTGCTTGTTTTGTTCCATAAATTTTAAAAAATCAAAAAAAATAAGGTGATAGGATGTAGTAGGGAGAAGGAGTTGATATGCATCATCAAATGTACAAAGAAAAGAGTTTATTCTTCTTCAGATCCCAATAATTTCTCATTCGTATTTACACTTATATTTTTCTCTCCATTCTGGTCTTTGTATTTCAAAGTTTCTGCATAGCCTGCACAGCTCTGGCTTTCACATCAGGAATTTTGGGAAGTTTGCTATTTCATTACTAATCCATTCTTCTCATCCCACTTGCAAATCGACTGTGAATTTATTCACAGTTTTGCTGGACAAGTTTCTTGGTTGTGAACTTATATATACATACATACATACATAGATACATGCATAAACACATACATACATACATATGCACACACACATACACACACACATGTCTGTTTGCCTTCTTGGATATGATATTCCCTACATTCTCTACCCTTTTTACAGTAGAGGCTATTAAATCTTGTGTAATGCTGCTTGACTCCTTGGCATTTTCATTTTTTCTTTCTGTCAGCTTGCAGTATTTTTTATTTGAGTAGGAAGCTGCATATTAGACAAAAAAAGATCCTGGAAATTTGATATTTTTAATGTTTATTTTTATTTTTCAACATTCATTTTCACAAAATTTTGAGTTCTAAATTTTCTCCTCATCTCTCCCCTCCCCACACCCCAACACACCGAGTATTCTGATTACCCTTTCCATCAATCTTCCCTCTCTTCTCTCCCCACTCCCTTCCTTTATCCCCATCTTCTCTCTTGTCTTGCACGGCAAGATAAATTTCTATACCCCATTGTCTGTATTTCTTATTTCCCAGTTGTATGCAGAAACAATTCTCAACATTTGTTCCTAAAACTTTGAGTTCCAACTTTCCTTCCTTCCTCCTTCCTCCTTCCCTACCCATCCCCACTGAGATGGCAAGCATTTCAATATAGGCAATATATGTGTAGTTTTGCTAGTGATTTCCATAACAGTCATGTTGTGTAAGACTAATTATATTTCCTTCCATTCTATCCTGCCCCGCATTTCTTATATTCTCTCTTTTGACCTTGTCCTTCCCAAAGAGTGTTCACTTCTGATTGTTCCCTCCTCCCATTTACCCTCTCTAACATCACCTTCCCAACCTGCTTATTCCCTTCTCCCCTACTTTCCTATAGTGGAAGATAGGTTTTCACACCAAATTAAATGTGCATGTCATTCTTTCCTTGAGCCAAGTGTGAGGAGAGTAAGCTTCACTTTTTTCCCTCTCACCACTCCCCTTTTCCACTCCATTGAAAAAAACTTTTTCTTATATCTTTTATGAGAGATACTTTACCTCGTTCCACTTCTCCCTTTCTCCTACCAGTATATTCCTCTCTCACCCATGAATTTTATTTTTTATATATGATCCTTTCTTACTCAACTCATCCTGTGCTCTGTGTGTGTGTATGTATGTGTGTATGTATATATATATATATGCATACATATACATATACATACATATACTATATATATATATATATATATATATATATATATATATATATATATATATATATATATATATACACACACATACATATTTTTACCTAGGTGACAAGGGAGCGGAGTTCTCCCTGAATGCTTTTAAAAAGCAGAATTAGTCAAATGGAAAAGGAGGTTCAAAAGCTCAATGAAGAAAATAGTTCTTTAAAAATTGGAATGAAACAAATGGAAGCTAATTAATTCCTGAGAAACCAAGGAATTACAAAGCAAAACCAAAAGAATGAAAAAAAGAAGACAATGTGAAATATCTCATTGGAAAAACAACTGACCTGGAAAATAGATTCAGAAGAGACAATTTAAAAATTATGCAACTATCAGAAAAACATGATCAAAAGAAGAGTCTAGACATCATCATTCATGAAATTATCAAGGGAAAAGAGAGAAAAATAAATATTGAAAGAATCCACCACTCACCTCCTGAAAGAGACCCACAAAGAGAAACTCCTCAGAATATTGTAGCCAAATTTCAAGAGTTCTCAGGTCAAGGAGAAAATATTGCAAGCAGCTAGAAAGAAGCAATTCAAGTATTGTGGAAATAAAATCAGGATAACACAAGATATAGCAGCTTCTACGCTGAAGGATCAAAGGGTGTGGAATATGATATTCCAAAAGTCAAAGGAACTAGAATTAAAACCAAGAATCACCTACCCAACAAAACTGAGTGTAATACTTCAAGGGAAAAAATGCTCATTCAATGAAATAGAGGACTTTCAAGCATTCTTGATGAAAAGACAAGAACTGCATAGAAAATTTGACTTTCCAACACAAAAGTCAAGAGAAGCATGAATAGGTAAACAAGAAAGAGTAATAATAAGGGACTTACTAAAGTTGAACTGTTTACATTTCTACATGGAAAGATAACATTTGCAAGTCTTGCAACTTTTCTCAGTATTTGGGTAGTTGGAGGGAACATATATATATATATATATATATATATATATATATATATATATACACATATATAGTATATGTATGTATATGTATGTTGAGAGAATTTGTTGAGAGGCATTTTTCACAGGTATTTTATGTGCTGTGAAGGAAGAGCTAGTGTATGTGCATCTTTCTACTCCACCATCTTGGATCTAACCCTTGAAATTTGGTTTTGATGTCAGACGGTGATTGGTTGATAATTTTTATTTCTATTTTGTGTCCTGATTTTAAGATATCTGATCAGATATAAGATTATTGGAAATGTCATATCTGAATGTTATTTGTCATGGTTTTTATATAGTGCATTTTCCTTCCATTATCTCTCCTTGATCTGTTTTCTAGGTCAGGTCAGTTGTTTATGCTATGAGATACCTTATATTTTCATCTAAATTTTCAATAATTTGCTTTTGTTTTAATATTTTTTACTGGTTTATGGAGCTACTATGTTCATATTTAGGCAATTCTAAATTTTAAGCTGGGCAGCTAAGTGGGACCATGTACAGTAGCAGTCATGTAGTCAAGAAAACCTGAATGGAAATTTGGTCTCAGACACTAATTGCATAACCCTAGACAATTCAGTTAAGCCTGTTTGCCTCAGTTTCTTCATATGTAAAATGATATGAAGAAGGAAATGGAAAACCTGTCTACTATTGTTACCAGGAAACACCCAAATGAGATCATAAAGACTCAGAGATCACTGCAACAAGTGAATAAAAACATTTTTTTTAGGGATTCTGGGGCTTCTCTAACATTTGAAGGGTTTTTTTTTATTTTAATTTTTAAAATATTTTTTCCAGTTACATGTTAAAATTTTAAAAATGCATTTAAAAAAGATTAAAAATTTTGAATTCCAGGTTCTCTACCTCCTTTTCCCCATGTTGAGCTGACCAGTAAATTTGTATACATTATATATGAGCAATCATGCAAAACACATTTCCATATTTGTCATGTTATAAAAGAAAGTACAGACCAAAACAAAAAAAAAGCCCAGGAAAAATAAAGTTTAATAAAAGGATGCCTTAATCTGCATGCAGACTCCATAGTTACTTCTTTCTCTTGAAGCAAATAACATTTTTTATCCATAATCCTTTGGAATTATCTTGGTTTATTGTGTTGGTAAAAATAGCTAAATCATTCACAGCTGATCATACGATACTGCTGTTACTGTATACAAAATTCTCCTGGCTAAAACTCTTTTTCTAAGCTGTTAATTCTCTTTCCTTAACTTTCTTCCAGAGTTCTCTTTCCTTTCCCATTTGTTTCTTTTATCATTTTCATTTACAAAGTCATTTTAATTAAGTGTGAAAATTTTTATCCTCTCTTTTCAGAAGTTTACAGATAGGCAGGTGATACAGTAGATGAAGTGCAGGACCTGGAGTTAGGGAGACCTGAGTTCATATCTAATCTCAGACACTTACTAGCCCTGTGACCCTAGGCTACTCACTTAATCCTATTTACCTCAGTTTCCTCATATGTAAAATGAGCCAGAGGAAAATAATATCAAACCACTCCAGCATCATTGATAAGAAGATCTCCAAAGGGGATCTCAAAGAGTCGGACACAAGTAAAAACAGTAAATAATAAAGGGAAATCTAATTGAATTTCTACTTAAATTGTGGGGTTTTTTGAGGCTTTATTTATAGATGTTTTGATGTCATTCACTTATTCTGAGTTTGTTGTTTGACCATCCCTGTCAATCTAATAGATTTTCATTTAAGACTGTTTTTTCCCCTCATCCTTCAGGTTCTTCTTCTGGATTTTGAATTTTTGTCAGTGCTTGGCACTCAGGACTTGTGGAGAGATTGTATGGACCATGTTTGTGTCCTCTTGGGTCCTGCTATTACTGTCTTGGGGTACCAAGTAGTGTGACAAAAGACAGCTAGCATGTTAAAATCTATTTCTGTCTCTTGATTTTGTTCTGTGTGTGGGCTGTCTCCTGGAGATAACGAGCTGTCTGGTCCTAACTGGTTTGCAATTAACTTGTTTTGTGAGCAAGTTTTTGCATCCAAGCTCTTTATTGTCTACCCAATTCTTTCTTCTACAGCAATCCGTTTTTTCCCATTCTGTCCTGTAGAAATGGCCATTTATTTTCTCACTTTTAGAACTCTTGTTGCATAAACTCAAGGAATTACAACAGATTTTATGGAAAATCTGTGGTTTTATTTGAGATCTCCTCTAGAGCTATATAGCCTTCTTCCTTGAAAGAGAAACATTTTGGGTTGAGGAATTTGGGAAAATGTTCACAGTCAGGTTCTATAGGTGAGCAGAGCCCCAGTAACACCAGGTGCAGTATAGTGACTTTAGAAATTGGGGAAATGGTCTCTTGTACTCTGACTTTGTAGAGAAGAGAGTTTGGAGGTAGGTAGGTTATACCTCTTGGCTTGCTGTCCTAGCTTCATGCTCCCAGGTTTTGTCTGAGTTCAAGGCTTGTCTTTGCTCTCAAAGTCTTGTCTGGGTCCAAAGCCTCTAGAAAATAAAACTACTAGAGCTGGAAGAGACTTGAAGACATTGTCAGAGTTCAAAGGGATATGAAACACTGAATGTCAAATGATCCTTGGATCATAGAACATCAGACTGGGAGGAACCTCATGGAAGTAAGGATAGATGCCTTAGGGTGTTGATATGCCTGACTCTACCTTTGAGAAGTCATGACCAAAAGTGTGCCATTTCTGTAAGCAGAAGCTGCCATGGCAAGTGGGGATGGCTCAGTGCAGTCCATCCCTCAAGATTCCACAAGGCAGAGTCCATGGAATCCTCCAGCACTGGAAGCAGTCTATTCTCTGGCCTGCTGTGTTCATTCCTATATCCTCGTTGGGAGAAAGATGATAAAAAAACAAATTCCTGAGAAACTCAATACTTTGACACTGGAAGGATGCTGACATAGGAAACTGTGAATGTTGACCAGAAAGGAGACTTCCAGATAATATGGGTAGAAAGGAACTTCTAAGAAATTTTGATCTGACCAACACCCAAAATGACCACTTCCCCATCTCCCTACCACTGACTTGTAATCTCCACTCATTCACAGTGATGTAACAGGGGAAAGGTCTCAGGTTTGGAGTTTAGAGAAGCAGGTCTGGCTCCCTGTCCAATTCCTCTCCTGGTTCTCCTTTCTTTCTGTGTTAGAGCTCAATCAGAATCTGTCACCCTTTGCAGCTTTGGGAAGAGTGTGGGAAGTAATTTGGGCAGAGTTTCTAAAAATTTGGGGGTTGCTAACTTAGGGCTGACACAAGGCAGAAGGCAGCACACTTTTATTACCACTTTCTTTCCCCAATTCTCTTCTAAAATAACTGGAAACAATTCATGTCATTGAAGGGGGCGGGGAGGCGAGAAGGAATGCTGGCAAAGCCTCTGAGGCAGGTTCTGAAGTTGACCTCAGGAATGAATTCAGAGGTCAATTTGCACATGTCTTCTAGGAATGTGGAGACAGAGGAGGAGGGGTGCTGAAGTAGTCCATTGAGGATTACTGTGCTCCTCCTGTGAAAATTCACCTGAATTGTGCCTTTTCTCTTTCAATTTAAAAGTAAGATAACACTGGCAAAGTTTCCAGAGCAGGAAAAGTTTTCAATATGGTCTCCAGTCAATAGCCCTTCTCTTTAGATTTCCTCTTCTGAGTAATTATTCAGTGTCTGAGAAGGCAGCATCAGCTGAGCCTAATCACTGGTTGCCATGGAGACTGGTCTGTTTCCAAGGAAACCCTGAGGCCTGAATAGCTTGCTTTTGTACTTCATAGATCATTATGAAGCTCCTATTTTAACCCCTCAGTGTACAGGAGAGGTGGCCATCAACATTGGAAAATTTGGGTGGGAGGTTTTATCTATCTATCTATCTATCTATCTATCTATCTATCTATCTATCTGTCTGTCTGTCGGTCTATCTATTTCTAAATCTATCACTATATAAAATATATGAGTGTTGTTCCTCCGTTGCTGAAGACTATGCCATCGGAGAAATGATGGCATGACTTCCACTTGACTTTGTTATTTTTGAGTAAGGAAGGGCTGTGCAGGTCACCAGCCTCACTTCTCCTTCAGAGCCATCTGAGTCCAGTGTCCTGATCTTTCTCAGGATGACTGGAGATGACCCAGGATGAGGCAATTGGGATTAAGTGAGTTGCTCAAGGTCACACAGCTAGTGAGTGGTGTCAAGTTTCAGAGCTGAGATTTGAACTCAGGTCCTCCTGACTCCTGCAATGGTGCTCTATCCAGTGCACCACCTAGCTGCCTCATCATTATTTTAAATACCATTTTCTGAAAGGTAGTTAAGTCTCGTGAACTAAATGATACTGCCTTATCATCATTGAGAAAAACAAACAGTGTTAAGGCTTCATGAGCTCTGATGCCCACAAGGCTCTCCACCAGCCTCCCTCAGGCCTACCTCTAAACTCTGAGGAAAGGTGTAGTAGGTGCTTTCTAGGGACTTGACCTGAAAATGTGAGTAGGGATTGGACACACCAAGCCAGTACCGCACATGGATTACATCATTTGATTCTCAGAGATTCCCTAGAAATGTTATCATTCCTTTTTTTTATAAGTGAGGAAATGGGTTCTAAGAGGATAAAGGTCTTATTACAGTCACAAATGTAATAATTGTCAGAGAAAGTATTGGAACCCATGTTCCTTCTGATTCCAAGTACACACCAACCAGTAAACCCAAGTCAACTTGGTATATTTTTGCCTTCCAAATTTGCCTTCCGTGGAGAGGAGAAAGAAGGGGAGGGGAAAACAGACAGGAGAGGAGGAGCTGAGTTTACTCACAAGGTTGTGATCATCTTTCTTTGCTTAAGAAGACAATGCCATCAGAGAAATGATAACATGACTTTCACTTGACTTTGTTTTGAGTGAAGAAGGTCTGTGCAAGATCACCAGCCTCCCTTCTCCTGCAGAGTCATCTGAATCCAGTGACCCAATATTTCTCAAGATGACTGGACATGACCCAGGATGCACTGCCATGCCTGGGTCCCTTTAGACCAGGCCTATGCAGGTACTCACTTAG
This sequence comes from Bettongia penicillata ogilbyi, assembly GCA_023548195.1. Classification (NCBI taxonomy): domain Eukaryota; kingdom Metazoa; phylum Chordata; class Mammalia; order Diprotodontia; family Potoroidae; genus Bettongia; species Bettongia penicillata. The sequence goes on from JAJHZJ010000438.1 coordinate 3,693,920, forward strand.
GGAGAGGTGAGCCCCATTCATTGAATAAGCCTATTTAAGAAGTAGGCAGGGTATGGTTCCTTTAATGAGTCAAAGAAAAGAAAGACCTCAGACTTGGAGGGAAACAGAAACAGTTACTATTGACAATCACTCTCAACCCAGGAGGTTCAAAAAGAGAGGTTTTAGGCAGGGAGAAGTGGTCCTATGGTGTGTGAGATACAGAGAATAGTAGGCTCAAGATGAAGGGAAAGGAAGGGAAGGGAAGAGAAGAGAAGAGGAAGATTTCCAGTTGACTCGGGTTTTACTGGCTAGACTCCCCTTGCATATAATTAATTGATGAAATATTTGTATCTTGCATTGAGAGACTCTCAAGAAAATAACCATTACAACAATTAAACCGGGAGTGTGATGGAACCGGTGTAACTTGTCAAATTTTCACTGTGAGAATCTATACTTTGGAAATTGGCTAGGGCCATAAATCAGGCCTTCATATATTGTTTTGATGCATATCAAAATTTAAGGAAGTAATGGAGGAAATGTTATTAATGGGGAATAAATTTGAAAGTATAATGTAGATACACTTTTTTCCCCAGAGAGTCCATTGTTAAACATTTACCTTTATACCACTGAATAAAATCTTTCAGGATTCAGATGGTACAGAAACTGAATAATTTATCTGTATGTTGGTGTGTGGGTTCTGATTTGTACCAGCCACTTTTTCTCACTTGGAGCATCAGTAGGAATTAAGTGGAATATATTGTAATTCCTCTAATACATAGGTGATAGTATTCATCTGTGTACGTCTGCCAAGAATACTTTCACTGCTTGAATCTCTTCCTTGTTATTTGCACTGATTTACTATTAATTACATACTGTTTTGGAAATAGAGAAAGCATTAAATGAGGGTTTGGTCCATGAATTACAAGATGAAGTACCTCCAACATCTCAGACAGACCTTGGATAAAGTAGCAATAGTAATGTATGTTTATCTTTCTATTTCCTGGGTCAAGCTTACCGTCTATGTGTGAAAAATTTTAATTCAGGTCCACTGAGTAGGCATATTTTGTTTTATAAATTAAGATTGTGTTATGATACTTATGTAATGACATAGATTCCAAGGACAATTATTATCATTGTGTTTTTCAAAAACTAGGTCCCTGTGTCCATTTTCTTTTATCTCTTGTGTACTTAATGTATTCGACTGATCAGCATCTTTATTTCTTACCTAGTACCAAATTACTTTGATGATTATAGTTTTATTCCATAGTTTTGGATGTGGTCCTTAACAGGTTTTGCATTAATTCCCCTGTTATTCTAGACCTTTTCTTCCTCCACATTTCATTTCCTATTACTTTTTTAATCCATTAGAAACTAATCCCTTGATTATCTATATGGCACTGGATTAATACATTTATTAAGGAGTTTTTGTCATTTTTATCATTTTGGCTAAGCTTAAGAAAAGGAAACTAATATTTTTCCAATTATTGAGAACTCTATTTCTTTAAAGTATGTTTCATAAGGCTGTTTAAATATTTTCTATGTGTTGTAGAAGGGTGACTCCCAAGTATTTTGTTCTTTCTGTAGACATTTTAAAAGGAACTTATCTTTTTATACCTTTCTTCTAGATTGTTGGGTAATATAGAGAAATGTCAAGCAACTCTTCTAAAGTTGTTAATTGCTTTAATTAGTTTTAAGGTATTTCTAGAGTTCACTATTAAATGATGACATAAACAATATAAAGCTGTCATTTTGTTTTTCCTCTTTATTTTTGCTGATTCCTCAATTTCCAGTTCTTGTTTTATTTGATATAGCTGTCATTTCTAGCACTATATTGTACAAGAATGGTGTACATAATGAACATCTTTCTTTTTTTCATGATCTTTTTGGAATGAACTTTAGTTCACTGTAGTTACAAATCATGCTGCTTTTTGATATTGGTGGATACTAGTTATCATGTCAAGGAAAAATTTTCATAACTATGCTTTCTAATTTTTTAAAAAAATTATCATTATTTAATATGTCGATTAAAATTGTCATAGTTTGGCCATTATTGAACCTGCATTCATGATATAGCCAAATCAAGCCTTGTAGTGTTATTTAATCTTTATAGTATTTATTATGATCCCCTGCTAATATTGTTTGATTTTGTCATGAATATTCACTAGTAATATTAATTTATAGATTTCTATAGTTTATTCTTTCTGGTTTACGTATCAGAATCATAGAAGAAGAAATTGGGCACAGCCTTTATTTTTCTCTTTTTCTTAGCAGTTAATGTCATATGGCAATTAATTTTTCTATAAATTTTTGATAGAATCAACAGGAAAATCTATCTGATCGTAGACATTTTTCTTTGAGTGTTCATTTATGGCCTGTCAACTTTCATATTTAAAATATGTTTATCACTTCTATTTCTTGTATAAATCTGGAAGGTTTTCTATTTCATAATAATTTGTTTCCATTTGTCAGTTTAATTAGCACAAAATTTGGTGAAATAATTCTTATTTAATAATTTCCTTTGTTCTTTCTTAACAAGGAATTCAAAATTTAATTAAATTTGGTTTTCATTATTTAGGTGTTTTTAAAATCAAGTTGCCAACTTACTGGTTTACCTGTTTCTTTAGTCTTTTAAAAAAAAGTCGTTTTAAAATTTATTAATGCCATGTTATATTTTTCTTTCACATTTATTAACATCAAATTTTAAAGATTTATCATTTGGTGGTTAGTGAGATATATCAATACAATACAATATATACAATATAATACAACATAATGCAGTGTAATGCAGAATAATGCATTATAATATAACATAACATGACACGACATGACATGAGATAACACAACATGACATGACATGACATAACATAACATAACATAACTAAACATGATATAACACAATACAACGTAATAAAATATAATACAACCTAATATGACATAATATAATATGTATTATACAACATATGATATGCATCATATACATTTTACATTATATAACATAATATAGTAAGCATATATAATATGCAACATTATATATACAAAATATGTGTATGTAAATATGTAACAAAAACATAATGTCTAATATATATGACATATAATAGTTAGTAATTGATTTTCTAGGAGTTTTTTGTAGGTATATGCCTCCTCCATTAATTTACTCTTCCTTTTTTTAAGTCATGAAAGTGGATAGCAACATCAATTTTTCTCTAACTGCTACTAGATTCACAACTCAAAAACAAATTTATTAATCTCTCATTTTGTCATTTTCTTTAGGAAAATTTTTATTTTATTTGTTCTTAGAAAAATTCTTTTTTAAGATTAAAGTATTTTAATTTCTTAGTTTTAAAGTTACTTTATTTGAAAATAAATATTTACGTGTAATAATTGTGAAGATGTTTTAATTTCTGATCATTTTTACGAGCAATTGCTACATTTTGGAGTGGTGTAAATTGAGTTCAACTACTTTATGTTCTCTTATTGCTTCTTTTAAGAAAATAAATGCTATGCCATTTAGGGAATACATGTTAAATATTTAAAATTATTTCACTGTCTATTTAAATTAATGTGAACCACTAGTCTGTGGTACTTTTCATCAAAATATACTTAGTAAATGCTTTTACTTTGGTTTATTTTTGTTTTTGTGAGATCATTACTGCCACCTTTACCATTTTTTTACATAAGCATTAGCTAAATAGTTTCAGCTCCAAATCTTATATTAGCATTTTACATTTTTGTGTTTCAAGTGTATATATTGTAAAATGTATATTGTTGGATTCTGATTTTTAATTACTTCAGCAAACATCTTCAATTTTATAGCCAAATTCAAACCATTCAAATTCATTATTTCTTTCTAGAGGTCACCAGAATATTCTTTACATTTATTCCCTTTCCTCTTGTTCTCAAAGATGAAGACAACTTTCTTCTATGATCTCTTGGAATATGATGTGTATGCACTTTATTAGTTCAAGGAATTCCTGTAGCCTGATGATTCTTAAACTGCCTCTGCTTGACATCTGTTTGACGTCAGTTACTTTTGACATGAAATACCTTACATTTTCTTCCATTGTTTTGGATTCTTTTAACTGTTTTAATATTTATCATAGTCTATTAGAACCATTAATTTCTGTTTTGTCATTGCTTAGTTTCGAGTGAGTTTCAAGGAAATTCCTAGTGTGGGAGGAGCCTGAGATCTAACCAAGAAGAGAATTCTTCATGAGAGTGGACTAAGTCAGAAGCTGAGTAATAAAGAAAAATGAGGGGAATAAAAAAATGGAATTACTAAAGACCTCATGAGGAAGAAAATTGAAAAACCTTAAACCTAAGCAGATAAATCAACAGGGAAAACTTGAACAGCAAAAGACTATATGCTTCTAGGACTAGCAAATAATTTCATACCTCCATGAATAAATACTGCAAAACAAATAAAAATGGCAACAATTGATGACACAGAGGACTCTAGAATCTTTGGAAAAGATGAGACCACAATACACTTATCCTGAGAGATTTAAGAAAAAAAATTAAAATTCTGACATCTGAATTTATGTATTGAGGGACAAAAGTAATTGGTACAATAGAAAAACTTGAATCCAAGATAGAAATTTTCATCATAGAAGCAAAAGACAACTGAATGGGTAAAAAATAGACAGAAATCAAGGACAATAAATGGTCAAAGGATATGAACAGGCAATTTTCAGGGGAAGAAATCAAAGATATCTATAATCGTATGAAAAAAGTGCTCTAAATCACTATTGATTAGAGAGATGCAAATCCAAACAACTCTGAGGTACCACATCACACCTATGAGATTGGCAAACATAACAGAACAAGAAAATGATAAATGCTGCAGAGGATGTGAGAGAGTTGGAACACTAATTCATTGCTGGTGGAGCTGTGAGCTCATCCAACCATTCTGGAGAGTGGTTTTGAACTATGCGCAAAGGGCTACAAAAATGTGCATACCTTTTGACCCAGCAATATCACTACTAGGACTGTATCCATAAGAGATCATAAAAATGGGAAAGGGTCCTACATGTACAAAAATATTTATAACAGCACTCTTTTTTAGTTGCCCAAAACTGGAAGTCAAGGGCATGCCCATCAATTAGGGAATGGCTGAATAAATTATGGTATATGAATGTAATGGAGTACTATTGCGCCATAAGAAATGATGAACAAGAAGACTTCAGGGAGGCCTGGAAGGACTTATATGATCTGATGCTGAGTGAAAGGAGCAGAACCAGGAGAACTTTGTGCACAGCAACGACCACAGTGTGCGAGAGTTTTTTTTTTCTGGTAGATCTGGAACTTCGTAATAACGCAAGAACTTATTTTTAAAAAATCCCAATGGTAGTTTTCTAAGGCAAAATGCCTTCCACACTCAGAGAAATATGGAAGTCAGTCGCAGAATGCAGCAGATCATGTTTGTGTGTATGTGTGTTTTTGTGTAGTATATTATGATTTATTATATGATTTCTTCCATTTATGTTAGTTCCACTACATAGCATGACTATAGTGAAAATGTACTCAATAGGAAAGTATATGTAGAATCTATACAGAATTGTATGCTGTCTTGGGGAGGGAGGGGGGTAGTGGGGGGTAGGTGTGGGGGGTAAAATCTTAATTTTATGGTAGTGATTGTAGAGTATCAAAAATAATAATAAAATTAATTTTAAAAAATTAAAAAAGTATACTGATCTTAAAAGTACTGTGTATAGAGAAAATTAAGGATTATGTGACTCCCAAAAGAAAATGAAAAACCTAAAACAAGTTATAAGGTAAACAATAACGCAGTGAAACTGCCAAGAACTACTGAATGTAGAAATTGAAATATCAAATATGATAATATATAGATTAACTTTAGAACAGAACCTAAGGTTCCAACAATCTAAACACACAGTGGTTAAATTTAAATATTCTTATCAGTAATAACAAAAATTCCAAGTGACCAAGAAAAAGACCTGAAAATCTAAATGAAAGGAAATCCAAATGACACATGCCTATCATGGAATGATGTATTTAAAGAAACAACAAAAGTCAGAGAGCAGTCAAGAGTTCTCTATGTTCTCTACTCCCATGGGCAGCTAGGTGGTTCAGTGGATAGAGCACCAGTGCAGGAGCCAGGAGGGCCTGAGTTCAAATCTCACCTCAGACACTTGACATTCATTAGCTGTGTGACCTTGGGCAAGTCACTTAAACCCTATTGCCTCATCCTGGGTCATCTCCAGTCGACCTGATGCATATCTGGTCACTGGTTTCAGAAAGCTCTGGAGGAGAAGTGAGGCTGGTGACCTGCACAGCCCTCCCTCACTCAAAACAAAGTCAAGCATAAGTCATGTAATTATTTCTTTGATGGTATGGTCTTTTTTGGCAATGAAGGACAAATACACACAAAATGGAGAAAGGACACAAGGATTATATGTTGAGACCAAGTGGGATTTATAACAAGAACACAGGGACGACTTAATATAAAGAAAACTACTAACATGCTTGATTATATCAATAACAAAAGTAACAAGATATTATTACACCTATTTGTGTATATTCTTTTAGTCTCCTAGGTACTATCTTAATTAGGATTTTTGCATCCGTTTTAAGTAGTGAAATTGGTCTATAACTTTCTTTCTTTGTATTTACTCTTCCTGGTTTAGGTATCAGCATCACATTTGTTTCATTAAAAACAGGTTGGTAGGACTCCTTCTTTGTTTATGATTCCAAAGCATTCATTTAGTATTAGAATTAGTTGATCTTTAAATGTTTGTCACAATTCACTTGTAAATTCAGTGGGTCCTGATGCGTTTTCCTTAGGAAGCTCATTTATGGGCTGCTCAATTCCTGTTTCTAAGTTAATTTTATTATGATATTCTACTAGGCTACTGTAAGTTGTCCTAACCTATTTCTTGCCACTGTACTCTGATGACTCCGAAAGAGAGGAAGGGGGGCTGATGATTTTGCACAACTCTACCTCACTTAAATTTAATTCCTTTACAAGGAAAGTCATCACCAGACAGAAGTCATTGGTCCTCTTCATCAATGAAACACTCAATTACCATGATTATTAACTTCAGTGTACTATGTGCTTAATTTATTGCACTGATCTACCAATTTATTTCTTAGCCAGGACCAGATAGTTTTGTTCATTACACTCTGTAACTTAGTTGGAACTCTGCCTCCTTTTTTTTTATATGAATTTATTTATTTAACTTTTTACACTCATTATCACAAAATTTTGGGTTCCAAATTTTCTCCCCATTTATCCCCTCTCCCCACCCCAATACACCGAGCATTCTAATTTTCCCTATAATCAATCTGTCCTCTCTTCTATCTTCCCTCCCTTCTCTTGTCCCCATCTTCTCTTTTGTCCTGTAGGGCCAGATGACTTTCTATTCCCCATTGACTATATTTCTTATTTCCAAATAGCAAGAACAATAATCAACAGTTGTTCCTAAAACTTTGAGTTCCAAATCCTCCCCATCACTCCCTCCCCACCCATTCCCTTTGGGAAGGCAGGCAATTCAGTATGGGCCATATCTGTGTAGTTTTGCAAATGACTTTGATAATAGTCATGTTGTGTAAGACTAACTGTATTTCCCTCCATCCTATCCTGCTCCCCATTGTTTCTATTCTGTCTTTTGATCCTGTCCCTCCCTGAGTGTGGACTTCAAATTGCTCCCTCCTCCCATTCCCCTCCCTTCCATCACTTCTCTCTCCCTGCTTATCTCCTTCCCCCCCCCCCCCACTTTCCTATATTGTAAGATAGGTTTTCATACCAAAATGAGTGTGCATTTTATTCCTTCCTTTAGTCGAATGTCATGAGAGTATTATACTGAAGCATTATACTCAGTTTTGCTGGGTAGGTGATTCTTGGTTTGAGTCCTACTTCCTTTGACTTCTGGAATACACTATTCCATGCCCTTCGAACCCTTAATGTAGAAACTGCTAGATCTTGTGTTATCCTGATTGTATTTCCACAATACTGGAATTGTTTCTCTCTAGCTGCTTGAAATATTTTCTCCTTGACCTGGGAATTCTGGAATTTGACCACAACGTTCCTAGGAGTTTCTCTTTTTGGATCTCTTTCAGGAGGTGATCGATGGATTCCTTCAATAGTTATTTGCCCTCTGGTTCTAAAATATCAGGGCAGTTTTCCTTGATAATTTCATGGAAGATGATGTCTAGGCTCTTTTTTTGATCATAGCTTTCAGGTAGTCCCATAATTTTTAAATTGTCTCTCGTGGATCTATTTTCCGGGTCAGTTGTTTTTCCCATGAGATATTTCACATTCTCTTCCATTTTTTCATTTTTTTCATTTTGTTTTATGATTTCTTGGTTTCTTGGAAAGTAATTAGCCTCCATCTGTTCCATTCTAATCTTGAGAGAACTATTTTCTTCAGTGAGCTTTTGAACCTCTTTTTCCATTTGGCTAATTCTGCTTTTGAAAGCATTCTTCTCCTCATTGGCTTTTTGAACCTCTTTTGCCAATTGAGTGAGCCTATTTTTCAAGGTGTTATTTTCTTCAGCATTTTTTGGGGTCTCCTTTACCAAGGTATTGACTCGTTTTTCATATTTTGTTGTATCTCTCTCATTTCTCTTCCCAGTTTTTCCTCCACCTGTCTAACTTGATTTTCAAAATCCTTTTAGAGCTCTACCATGGCATGAGCCCACCGGACATCCACCTCGGATGTCTGGGATACAGAGGCCCCGACCTCCATGTCTTTTCCTGATGGCAAGCATTGTACTTCCTCATCAGAAATGAAAGGAGGAAGTAGCATCTGTTCCCCAAGGAAGTAGCTTTCTATGGTCTTAACCCCCCCTTTTCTGGGGATTTTCCCAGCCAGTTACTTGATTTCTGAGGTTCCTCTCCACCCCTGCCTAGATCTGCCCAGCTAGTGCTTGGGGTCTGAGATTCAAATGCTGCTCCCCACCCTCAGGGCTTTCAAGGGCGGGTGCAGCTGCTATTCAATGGGAGCTTAAGTTCTGGTGCTCAGGTTGGGGCAGGGCCACCTTCCAGGCTCAGTTCCCTCAGGGGGTTTATGCAGAGACCTTCAGTAATGGCCCTGAGCTCCTGTCTGCCTGGGGATTCCCGGGCTGCCTCTGCCTCCACCTCCACCACCACCTCCTGAGGGGGTCCGAGTCACGGAGACACCCTGCTCCCCTCTCGGCCAGCCCAGAAGTCTCTCTCAGTGACCTGTAGCACCTGTGGGCAGAGGGGCCGCTGGAAAATCCATCCCTGAAGCCTGCTCCTCTCGGGGCCATGCGGCCAGGGTAGCACAGGGGTGGGCTCCGTTGTCCAGTGCACGACGGACCTTTGGGTTTTTCAGGGCTCTCTGGAACGAAAATCTCCTACACTGCGTTGGTGAGTGGCTTGCAATGCTCCAGAATTTGTGGGGAATTCTTTTTACAGGACATTTATGGGCTGTGGATTCGGAGCTAGCATACGTGAGTCTTTCTACTCCGTCATCTTGGCTTCTCCCCCCCGGCTCCTTTTTAATTGTCTTTTTCCCAAGACAGCAATCAATTTGATATAGGCTATACATGTAGAGTCATATTAAACATGATTTCACAGTAGTCCGATTATGAAAGAAGAATCAGAGATAAAAGGAAAAACCTTGAGAAAGAATAAATAAAAAACAGAGAAAAGAGGAAACTGTATGCTTCAATATAGTTCATTCTCTGAATGTGGATAGCATTTTCCAGATTGATTTTTTTGTAATTGTCTTAGGTCATTGCATTACTGAGAAGAGCTAAGTCAAAGTCAGTTATCACACAAAGTTGTTGTCACTGTGTACAGTGTTCTCCCAGTTTTACTCACTTCACTTCATGTGAACTTTTCAAGTGTTCCTGAAATCTGCCTGCTTACCATTTCTTATGAAACAATTGTATTCAATTACATTCATACATCACAACTTGTTCAGTCATTCCCCAATTGATGGACATCTCCTCAATTATCAAATCTTTGACACCACAGAACGAGCTGTTATAAATGGTTTTGTACTTGTGGATCCTTTTCCTTTTTGCATGATCTCTTTGGTCATAGTTTTATAGTCCTTCATGCATAGTTCCAAATTTCTTGTCAGAATGTTTGGATCTGTTCCCAGCTCTACCAACATTTCATTAGAATTCCAATACTTTCATATCTTCCTCAACATTTATCATTTTCCTGTTTTGGCATGGTAGTCAATCTTACAGGTAGGATGTGGTCCCACAGAGTGGTTTCAATATGAATTTATCTAATTAATAGTGATTTAAAGCATTTTTTTCATACTACTATAGATAGTTTTAACTTCTTCGTTTAAAAATAGATGAGGAGTACTAACAAATTCCTTCTATGATACAAATATTGTGCTGACACCTGACCAGGAAGAGCTAAAACAGGAAAAGAGTGATAACTCAAGTTCCTTGTTGAATGCTGATGCAAAATTTTAATATATTTATATAAGATACTAGCAAGGGATTACACCTATTTATCAACAAGATCATATACTAGCACCAAGCACAATTTATACCAGTAATGCAGGACTGGTTCAATGTTAGAAAAAACTATCAGCACAATTTACTAAATAATAAAACAGAAGAAGTCATGTGATAATCTTAATAGATGCAGAAAAACTTTTTGACATATACATCATCCATTCCCAATAAAACACTAGAGAATATGAGAATAAGTTGAGATTTTCTTAAAATGATAAGCAATATCTATCTAAAATTATCGGCAAACATTATCTGTAAAGGGATAAGCTAGAAGCATTGCACTTATATTAGAGGTGAAACAAAAATATCCATTGGTACCATTATTATTCAATTTTATACTAGAAATATTATCTATAACAATAAAAGAGGAAAAATAAATTGAAGTATTGTGAACAGGCAAGAAGGAAACAAAACATTCACTTTTTGTAGATGACATGATTATATACTCATAGAATCTTGGAGAATCAACTAAAAATTATGTGAAATAATTAACAACTTTAGCAAAATTTCAGGATACAAAGAAAACCCAAACAAATCATTAGTATTCCTATATATTATCAACCATGCCAACGAATAACAGATAGGAAGAGAATTTCCATTAAAAGTAACTGCTCATAATACAAAAAACTTGAGAGTCTACCTGTCAAGATAAATCCAGGAACCATATTAAAGCAATTACAAAACATTTTTCACACAAATAAAGTCAGATCTAAATAACCGGAAAAAATATCATTTGCTCACAGGTAAGCCATGCTAATATAATGAAAAGGAGAATTCTACCTCAATTCTTTTATTTATTCAAGTGCTACATCAATTATACTACAAAATCGAATTTTATAGAGCTAGAAAAAAATAATAAAATTTATCTGGAGGAGAAAAATGTCAAGAATATCAAGGGAATTAATGCAAAAATTGCAAAGGAGGGTGACCTAGCTATAAGAGATATACAACAAAGTGGCAATCATCAAAACTATTTGGCACTGGCTAAGAAACAGAGTAGTTAATCAGTGAAACAGATTAGATACACAAGACATAGTAACAAATGTACAGTTTGATAAACTTAAAGCCTCCAACTCTTGGAATAAGAACGTGCTATTTGACAAAAACTGATGGGAAAACTGGAAAAGTGTATGACAAAAACTAGGTACAAAACATCACTCACTATATACCAAGATAAGATCACAAAAGGTAACTGTTGAGACATTAAGAAGGATGTCCTAAACAAATAAGGAAAACAAAGAATAGTTTACCTATCAGATTGATGGAGAAAGGAAACATTTCTTTTCTTAAAATTATTTATTTTTTAGTTTTCAACATTTTTTTCCACAAGATTTTGAGTTCCAAAATTTTTCCCCATCTCACCCCTCCCAACACCTCAATACACTATATTTTCTGATTACCCCTTTCCCCTCTCTGCCCTCCCCCCTACCACATTCCTCCCTTTCTTTATTCCTATTTTCTCTGTTTTCTTGTAGGGCAAGATAGATTTCTATACCCCATTACCTGTATTTCTTATTTCCCTGTTGCATGCGGAAAGAGTTCTCAACATTTCTTCCTAAAACTTTGAGTTCCAACTTCTCTCCACTCCTTGCTCTCCACCCATCCACACTGAGAAGAAAAGTAATTCAATATAGGCTATATGTGTAGTTTTGAAAAAGACTTCCATAATATTCAGGTTGGGAAAGACTAGGTATATTTCCTTCCATCCTATCTTGCCCCCCCATTTATTTTATTCTCTCTTTTAATATTTTCCTTCCCCTAAAGTGTTTGCTTCTAATTACTTCCTCTCCTCATTTGCCCTCCCCACTGGTGCCCTCTCCTCTACTTTGCTGTAGTGGAAGATAGATTTTCATATCAAATTAAGTATGCATATTAATTCCTCCTTAACCCAAATCTGATGAGAGTAAGATTAACTTTTTCCTTATCACCTCCCCCCTTTTCCCCTCCATTGAAAAAGCTTTTTCTTGTCTCTTTTATGAGAGATAATTTGCCATATGTCATTTCTCCTTTTCTCTTACTAATACATTCCTCTCTTACCCCTTAATTTTATTATGGAGATATCATGGAAGGAAATAATTTCTGACCAAACAAGAAAGGGCATTAAAATGCAAAATGGATAATTTTGATTACGTTAAACCACCAAAGCCATCATTAGAAGGAAAACAGAAAGTTGTGAAACAATTTTTACTGCAAATGTCTCTGGTAAAGGCCTCATTTCTCAAATATGTAGGTAAATGAGTCAAATTTATAAGAATGCATGCCATTCCCCAGTTGATAAATAATCATATGATATGAACAGGTAGTTTTCAGATGAAGATATTAAATCTACCTATAGGTATATAAAATTGCACTAAACCACTATTGATTAGAGAAACACAAATTAAAACAAGTGTGTGGTACTTTATATCAAGAAGGTTGACTAATATGAGAGAAGGGGAAAATGACAAATGTCAGGGAAAGATGTAGGAAAATTGGAACACTAATACACTGTTGGTGAAATTGTGAACTAATACAATCATTTTGAAGAATAGTTTGGAATTATGCCCGAAAGGGCAATCCCACTTGGTCCCTTTGATCCTGAAATACCACAACTAAGTCTGTAACTCGAAAATACCTTAAAAATTGGAACAGTACTTATTTGTATAAACATATTTATAGCAATTCTTTTTTTAAATTTTAATTTATTTTTTGTTTTGTTTTGTTATTTTATTTTTGTATTATTAATTTATTTGTTTTCAATGTTCTACAACCACTTCCATATATCTTAGATTTATCCCTTCCCTCCCCCCTTTCTTCCCTACCTCCCCACTCCCTCCCTGAGACAGCACACAGTTTTATTAAAGGTTCTACACGTACATTTCTATTAAATACATTTTCACTTCAGTCATGTTGCACAGAATAATTACAATGAATGGGAGAAACCATAAAACAAACCAAAACATTATACAAAAGAAAATGACCCTTTACATTCTTCAATGAATTCCAAAGTTCTTTCCCTGGATGTGGAAGGCATTTTGCTTAAGAGACAATTGAGAATTATGTAAATCCTTGCATTGCAATAAAGTACTAAGTCTACCAGAAAAATTTCTCGCACAGTGTGGTTGTTGTTGTGTACTGTTCTGCTCCTTTCACTCAGCATCAGGTCATATAAGACTTCCCTGGCCTCTCTGAAAGCATTCTTTTTCATCATTTCTTATAGCACAACAGTGTTCCATTACATTCATATGTCACACTTTATTCAGTCATTCCCCAATTGATGGGCATCCCTTTGATTTCCAGTTTTTGGTCACAACAACCTGCTATAAATATTTTTGTACATGTGGGACCCTTCCCCATTTTCATGATTTCTTGACAGTACAATCCTAGAAATGGTATTGCTGGGTCAAAATGGTATGCACATTTTTGTAACCCTTTGGGCATGGTTTGAAATTGCTTTTCGGAATGATTGGATAAGCTCACAGCTCCACTAAAAGTGAATTAGTGTTCCAACACTCCCACATCTTCTCCAAAATTTATCATGTTCCTCTTTTGTCATGTTAGCAAATCTGATAGGTGTGATGTGGTATCTCAATGTTATTTTGATTTGTACCTCTCTAATCGATATTGATTTAGAGCATTTTTATATGACTATAGATAACTTTGATTTCTTCCTCTGAAAATCACCTGTTCATATCCTTTGACCATTTATCAATTGATGAATGACTTGTATTCTTGTACATTTGACTCAGTTCTCTACACATTTTAGAAATGAAGCCATTATCTCAGACCCTAGTTGCAAAAATTCTTTCCCAGTTTTCTCCTCTCCTACTCTTGATTGCGTTGGGTTTGTTTGTGCAAAAGCTCTTCAATTTAATGTAATCAAAATTAAACGTTTTGCACTTCCTAATTCTTTCTGTCTCTTGTTTAGTCAAAAGTTCTTCCCTACCCAATGAATATGATAAGTGCACTATTCCATGCTCCACTAATTGGGTTATAGTATCAAACTTTATACCTAGATCATATACCCATTTGGACTTTATTCTTAGGTAATGTTTCAGGCTTTAGTTTATGCTTAGCTTCTGCCACACTGTTATCCAGTTTTCCTATAAATTTTTGTCAAAAGTTAGTTCTTATCCCAGAAACTGGTGTCCTTGGGTTTATCAACGGTAGATTGCTATAGTCATTGACTACTGCGTCTTGTGTACCTAACCTATTCCTCTTTTCTGTTTCTTAGCCAGAACTTAGAGGTTTTGATAGTTGCTGCTTTATAATACAATTTGTCATCTGGTAGAGCTAGCCCACCTTCCCTAGCATTTCTTTTCATCAGTTCCCTTTGTATTCTGGACATTTTGTTCTTCCAGACGAATTCTGATAATATTTTTTCTAGTTCTAGAAAAAAATTATGTGATATTTTGATTGGTATGACATTCAAGAAGCAAACTTATTTAGGTAGAATTTTCATTTCTGTGATATTGTCTTGACCTACCCATGAGCAACTGATGTTTTTCCACTTATTTAGATCCAACTTTATTTGTGCAAAAAGTATTTTGTAATTGTGTTCATATACTCCCTGAGTATGTTTTGGTGGGTAGACTACCAAATATTTTATATTGTCTCCCCAGGCTTTAAATGGGGCTTCTCTTTCTATCTCTTGCTGTTGTGAATTGTTAGTGACATTTAGAAATGCAGAAGTTTTCTGTGGGTTTATTTTGTAACCTGCAACTTTGCCAAAGATTTTTGTTATTTCAAGTGTTTTTTTTTTTTTTACTTGAATCTCTGGGATTCTTTAATTATACTATCATATCATCTGCAAAGAGTGATAACTTAGCATCTTCTTTGCCCATTCTAATTCTTTCAATTTCTTTTTCTTCTATTATATTTCTAATATATATATATACTCTATTACATTTCTTCTACAGCTACCATTTCTAGTACCATATTGAATAATAGTAGTGATAATGGATATCCTTGTTTCACCTGATCTTATTGGGAATGCATGAAGCTTATCTCTATTGCATGTAGTACTAGCTGAAGGTTTTAGTTAGATACTGCTTATTATTTCATGGAAAGTTCCATTTATTCCTATGCTCTCCGGGGTACTCAATAGGTATGGGTGCTGTATTTTGTGAAAAGCTTTTTCTGTGTCTAGTGAGATAAGAATGTGATTTCTGTCAGTTTCATTGTTGATACGATCAATAAAGCTAATAGTTTTCCTAATATTGAACCAGCCCTTCATTCCTGGAATAAATCCTACCTGATCATAATGTATGATTCTTGTGACAAGATGTTGTATTCCTTTTGCTAAAATCTTATTTAAAAGTACTGAGGGGAGGAGCCAAGTTGGCGAAGTAAAAAGACACATATATGCTAGCTCCTAACCCACAACCCATAAAATACCTGTAAAGAAAAACTCCCAACAAATTGTGGAGCAACAGAAGCCACAGAACAAATGAGTGGAAGAGATTTCTGTTCCAGAGAGACCTGAAAAATCGACACCAAAGGTCTGTCATGCACCAGACCTGGAGCAGAGCCCAGCCTTGCCTTGGCTGCATGGCACTGAGAGGAGGAGATCCGAGCAGGCTTCAGGGACAGAATCTCCAGCGTCAGTGCAGGTCCCTCCACCCATAGACACCAAAGTCCCACCCCTGCCAGACACCCTGAGGCAGGGAAGCAGCATTTGAATCTCAGCTCCCTAGCACTACCTGGACAGATCTGGAGGTGAGTTGGGTGTGGAGAGGAAACTCAGAAATCAAGTAATTGACTGGGAAAATGCCCAGAAAAGGGGGGAAAATAAGACTATCGAAGGTTACTTTCTTGAGGAACAGTTGCCTCCTCCCATCCCTTTGGATGAGGAAGAGCAAGGCATACTGTTAGAGGAAGTCAAAGGCCCTCCCGCCAAAGGGTACTTAAACCTGGGTCAGGCAATAGAAAACCTTAAACATCAAGTTAGTAGTTTACTAAAGGAGAACAAAAAAAAAAAAAAAAAAAAAAAAAAAAAAAAAAAAAAAAAAAGAACCGCTGAGGAAAATAGCAGCTTTAAAAAAGAGGTTAACTCAATTGGAAAAAGAGGTCCAAAAAACCAACGAGGAGGAGGTCTTACAAAGCAGAATTAGCCAAATGGAGGAGAAGACTCAAAAGCTCACTGTACAAAAGAATTCACTGAAAGAGAGAATTGAGTCTAGGGAACAGAAGGACTATGAGTTAAACCAAGAAGTTAGCAAACAAAACAAAAATTTACAAAAATAAAAATGACATGAAAGAACTCATTGGAGAAACAACTGACCTGGAAAATAGATCCAGGAGAAACAATTTGAAAATTACTGCATTACTGGAAAGCCATGATCAAAAAAAGATCCTAAGCACTATCTTCCATGAAATAATCAAGGAAAACTTCCCTGATGTTATATAATCAGAGGGCAAAATGGATATTATAAAAATTCATCGCTCATGCTCTGAAAGAAACCCTAACAGAGAAACTCCTAGGAATATTGTGGCCAAATTTCAGAGTTCCCAGATCAAGGAGAAAATACTGCAAACAGCTAGAAAGAAACAATTTGACTACTGTGGGAATACAATCAGGATAACAAAGGATCTGGAAGCTTCAATATTAAATGAACACAGGGCTTGGAGTAGGATATTTCAGAAGTCAAAGCAACTGGGATTGAAGCCAAGAATCACCTAACCAGCATATCCGAATGCAATACTTCAAGGGAAAAAATGGACATTCAGTGATAGAGACAAATTTGAAAATTTCATGTTGAAGAAAGGACCAGATCTGTATTTAAAAATGTGACTTCCCAAGAGAAGAATCAAGAGAAGCATGAAAAGGTAACCGGGGGGGGGGGAAGAAAAATCATAAAAGACTCTCTAAAGCTGAACTGTTTACATTACTACATGGAAAGAAAATATTTTTAACTCTTGAATCTTTTCTCAATGTTTGGGTAGTTGGAGAGATTGTACACACACATTCACACACATACACATAGATAGATAGAGATTACAGGGTGGGTTTTACACTCAGGCACAAAATAAATGAATAAAATAAAATAAATAAAAGTTTTGAATCTAAGCCTGTATTCATTAGAGAAATTGGTCTATTATTTTCTTTCTCTCGTTTCGATCTTCCTGCTTTAGGTAACAAAATCATAATTGTTTTACAAAAAGAATTTCAGGGGGGTGGAGCCAAGATGGCAGAGTAGAAAGACTCACGTATCCTAGCTCTGAAACCACAGCCCATATATTTCCTGCAAGAAGAACTCCCCACAAATTCTGGATCACTGCAAGGCACACAGAAACACAGTGGAAAAGATCTCCATTCCAGAGAGCCCTGGAGAGCCGTCCCCAGGGTCTGTCGTGCCCCAGAAAGCGGAGTCCACCCCTGTGCTGCCACCCCTGTGCTGCCCTGGCCACGCAGCCCCAGAGGAGCAGATCCGAGCAGGCTCCAAGGACAGAACCTTCGAAGGTCGGGAAGGTCCCTCCCCCCACAGATGTTACAGGTCAGTGAGAGAGACTTCTGGGCTGGCTGAGAGGGGAGCGGGGTGTCTCCGTGACTCAGGCCCCCTCGGGAGGAAGCGGCAGAGGGAGCGGCAGAGGCAGTGGCAGGGGCAGTGGCAGAGGTAGCGGCGGCCGGGACTCCCCAAGCAGGCAGGATCTTCGTTGCTGAAGGTCTCTGCATAAAGGAGCTGAGGGAACTGAGACTGGGAGGCGCCCCTGCCCCCACCCAAGCACCAGAACTTAAGCTCACATTGAATAGCAGCCTCCCCTGCCATGGAAAGCCCATTTGAATCTCAGACCCCAAACACTAGCTGGGCAGATCTAGGCAGGGTTGGACAGGAATCTCAGAAGTCAAGTAACTGGCTGGGAAAATGCCCAGAAAAAGGAAGCAAAGTAAGACCACAGAGAGCACTTTGATGGGATGCAGATGTTCCCGCCTTTCAATTCTGATGATGAGGAAATATTCTTACCATCAGGGAAAGACGTGGAGGGCAGGGTCTCTGTATCCCAGACATCCCAGGTGGATGTCTGGTGGGCTGAGGCCACAGAAGAGCCCAAAAAGGATTTTGAAAAGCAAGTTAGACAGGTGGAGGAAAAACTGGGAAGAGAAATGAGAGAGATGCAAGAAAAGCATGAAAAAGGGGTCAATACCTTGGTAAAGGAGACCCCAAAAAATGCTGAAGAAAATAACACCTTGAAAAATAGGCTCACTCAATTAGCAAAAGAGGTTCAAAAAGCCAATGAGGAGAAAAATGCATTCAAAAGCAGAATGAGCCAAATGGAAAAAGAGGTTCAAAAGCTCATTGAAGAAAACAGTTCTCTCAAAATTAGAATGGAACAGATGGAGTCTACTGACTTTCTGAGAAACCAAGAAATCACCAAAAAAAACCACAAGCAAGAAAAAATGGAAGAGAATGTGAAATATCTCACGGGAAAAACAACTGACCTGGAAAATAGATCCAGGAGAGACAATTTAAAAATTATGGGATTACCTGAAAGCTATGATCAAAAAAAGAGCCTAGACATCATCTTCCATGAAATTATCAAGGAAAACTGCCCTGATATTCTACAACCAGAGGGCAAAATAAGTATTTTTTATTTATTTATTTATTTATTTAGCTTTTTACATTCATTTTCACAAATTTTTGGGTTCCAAATTTTCTCCCCTTTTCTTCCCTCCCCCTACCCCAATACCCCAAGCAATCTAATTTTCCCTATCGCCAATCTGCCCTCTCTTCTGTCATCCCTCCCTTCCCTTGTCTCTATCTTCTCTTTTCTCCTGTAGGGCCAGATGACTTTCTATTCCTCATTAACTGTATGTCTTCTTTCCTAGTTGCAACAACAATACTAAACAATTGTTCCTAAAACTTTGAGTTCCAAATTCTCCCCATCCCTCCCTCCCCCCCCCCATTCCCTTTGGTTCGGCAGGCAATTCATTATAGGCCATATCTGTGTAGCTTTGCAAATGATCTTCCTGATAGTCGTGTTGTGTAAGACTAACTGAATTGCCATCCCTCCTAACCTGCCCCTCATTGTTTCTCTTCTGTCCTTTGATCCTGTCCCTCCCCAAGTATTGACTTTCAATTACTCCCTCCTCCCTTTGCCCTCCCTTCCATCATCCCCCCCCAATATCTCCTTCTCCCCCGCTTTCTTATACTGTAAGATAGGTTTTCATACCAAAATGAGTGTGCATTTCACTCCTTCGTTTAGTCAAATGTGATGAGGGTAAACTTTTTTTTATTTGTTGGTTTTTTTTTTCCCTCAGCTCTCCTCTTTTTCCCTCCACTAAAAAAACATCTCCTACTTGCCTCTTAAATGACATATAGTTACCCCCTTCCATTTCCCCCTCTTTCCTCTCACTACATTTCTCTCTCACCATTTACCTTAATTTCTTTTAAGGTATGGTCCCATCCTATTCAGTTCAATCTGTGCTCTCTGTCTCTGCATGTGAATGCATGTGTGTATGTGTGTGCATGCGTGTACATGTGTATGTGTGGTCCCACCAACCACCCAGATACTGAAAAGTTTTAAGAGTTAGAAATATTGTCCTTCCCTGTATGAATGCAAACAGTTCATTTCTGGTAAGTCCCTTAATACTTCTCCTTGCTGTTTACTTTTGCATGCTTCCTCTCATTCTTGTGTTTGAAAGTCAAATTTTCTTTTCAGCTCTGGTTTTTTCATTAAGAATGATTGAAAGTCCTCTGTTTCATTGAAAGACCATATTTTCCCTTGAAATATTATACTCAGTTTAGCTAGGTAGGTGGTTCTTGGTTTCAGTCCTAGTTCCTTTGCCTTCTGGAATATCCTATTCCACGCCCTTCGATCCCTTAATGTAGAAGCTGCTAGATCTTGGGTTATCCTGATTGTATTTCCACAGTACTGGAATTGTTTCTTTCTAGCTGTTTGCAAGATTTTTTCCTTGAGCTGGGAGTTCTGGAATTTGGCCACAATGTTCCTAGGAGTTTCTCTTTTTGGATCTCTTTCAGGTGGTGATCGATGGATTCTTTCAATACTTATTTTGCCCTCTGGTCCTAGAATGTCAGGGCAGTTTTCCTTGATAATTTCATGCAAGATGATGTCTAGGCTCTTTTTTTGATCATGGCTTTCAGGTAGTCCCATAATTTTTAAGTTGTCTCTCCTTGATCTATTTTCCAGGTCAGTTGTTTTTCCCATGAGATATTTCACATTCTCTTCCATTTTATCGTTCTTTTGGTTTTGTTTGGTGATTTCTTGGTTTCTCATAAAGTCATTAGACTCCATCTGTTCCATTCTAATTTTGAGAGAACTATTAAATTCAGTGAGCTTTTGAGCCTCTTTTTCCATTTGGCTCATTCTGCTTTTGAATGCATTCTTCTCCTCATTGGCTTTTTGAACCTCTTTTGCCAATTGAGTGAGCCTATTTTTCAAGGTGTTAATTTCCTCAGCATTTTTTTGGGTCTCCTTTACCAAGATATTGACCTTTTTTTCATACTCTTCTTGCATCTTTGTCATTTCTCTTCCCAGTCTTTCCTCCACCTGTCTAACTTGCTTTTCAAAATCCTTTTTAAGCTCTTCCAACGCCTGAGCCCACCCAACACCCCCCTGAGGTGTCTGGGGTGCTGAGGCCCCGCCCTCCACATCTTTCCCTGATGGGAAAAATACGTTCTCGTCCTCCCCATCAGATCCGAAGGTCGGGATCATTTGCATTTGTTGGAAAAAACTCTCCAAAGTCTTATTTTTCTTCCCCTTTCTAGGCATTTTCCCAGCCAGTTACTTGATTTCTGAGATTCCTTTCCACCCCCCGCCTGGATCCGCCCAGCAAGTGCTTGGCCTCTGAGATTCAAATGCGCTTTCCCGCGGCAAGCTTTAGTTCTGGCGCAGGGGTGGGGGCAGGGCCGCCTCCTGCTTGAGCCCTCAGGGGCTTTCTGCAGAGACTTTAAGGAACGGAGCGGGTGGGGGGCCCCGCCTGCTGTGTTCAGTTCCCTTGGGGGTTTTATTCAGAGGCGTTCAGCAGTAGAGCAGGGTGGGGGCAGGGCCGTCTCCCCTGCTCGGCTCCCTCAGGTTGGAAAGACCTTCAGTATTGAAGATCCTACCTGCTGCTGGGGGATTCCTGAGTCCCGGGCCGCTGCCCGCCTCAGCCGCCCGCCCACGCCTCTGCCTCCGCCGCTTCCTGCCCCTGTCTCTGCCGCAGCCGCTTCCTCCCGAGGGGGCCCAAGTCACGGAGACGCTCCGCTCCCCTCCCCTATGGCAGCTTTCTTTCTTACTGACCTGTGGCTTCTGTGGGCGGAGGGACTTTCCCGGCTGCCGGAGCTTCCCCCGGAGCTTTCCTCTCTGATGTCTGCTCGGTCAGCTTCTCTGGGGCCGCGGCCAGGGGTGCGGGTGGGGTCCGCTTTCCGGAGTGCGATGGACCCGGGGACAGCTCTCCAGGGTTCAGTGGAACGGAAATCTCTTCCCCTATGTTTATGCACCCCCTGCAGAGATTCAGAATTTATGGGGATCTCCTTTTACCTCAATTCCATGGGTTGTGGGCTCGGAGCTCGTAAATGTGCATCCTTCTACTCCGCCATCTTGGCTCCGCCCCGGGCAAAATAAGTATTGAAAGAATCCATCGATCACCACCTGAAAGAGATCCAAAAAGAGAAACTCCTAGGAACATTGTGCGAAATTCCAGAATTCCCAGGTCAAGGAGAAAATATTGCAAGCAGCTAGAGAGAAACAATTCCAGTATTGTGGAAATGCAATCAGGATAACACAAGATCTCTCAGCTTCAACCTTAAGGGATCGAAGGGCGTGGAATAGGATATTCCAGAAGTCAAAGGAACTAGGGCTCAAACCAAGAATCACCTACCCAGAAAAACTGAGTATAATACTTCAGGGGAAAAAATGGTCTTTCAATGACACAGAGGACTTTCAAGCATTCTTGATGAAAAGACCAGAGCTGAAAAGAAAATTTGACCTTCAAACACAAGAATGAGAAGCATGAAAAAGTAAAGAGCAAAGAGACTAACCAAAAGTGAACTGTTTACATTCCTACATGGAAAGACAATATTTGTAACTCTTAAAATTTTTCAGTATCTCAGTAGTTGGTGGGATTATGCACACAGACACACACATGTATACACGTGCACGCACACACACATACACACATGCATGCTCATACAGAACAGAGAGCACAAAGTGAATAGAATAAGATAGAACCATATCTTAAAAGAAATTAAGGTAAATGGTGAGAGAGAAATGTAGTGGGAGGAAAGCGGGTGAAATGGAATGGGGTAAATTATGTCTCATTCAAGAGGCAAGCAGGAGACTTTTTAGTGGAGGGAAAAGGAGGACAGCTGAGAAAAAAAAAAACAAGAAGTTTACCCTCATCTCATTCAACTAAAGGAAGGAATAAAATGCTCACTCATTTTGGTATGAAAACCTATCTTACATTACAGGAAAGTGGGGGGGAAGGAGATAAGCAGGGAGGGAGGGATGATGGAAGGGAGAGCAATGGGAGAAGGGAGCAATTTGAAGTCCACACTCTTGGGGAGGGACAGGATCAAAAGACAGAATAGAAACAATGGGGAGCAGGATAGGATGGAGGGAAATACAGTTAGTCTTACACAACATGAGTATTATCGAAGTCATTTGCAAAACTACACAGATATGGCCCATATTGAATTGCACGTCTTCCCAAAGGGAATGGGTGGGGAGGGAGGGATGGGGAGAATTTGGAACTCAAAGTTTTAGGAACAACTGTTTAGTATTGTTGTTGCTACTAGGAAATAAGGAATACAGGTAATGGGGAATAGAAAGTCATCTGGCCCTACAGGACAAAAGAGAAGATGGGAACAAGAGAAGGGAGGGATGATAGAAGAGAGGACAGATTGGTGATAGGGAAAATTAGAATGCTTGGTGTATTGGGGTGGGGAGAGGGGATAAATGGGGAGAAAATTTGTAACCGAAAATTCTGTGAAAATGAATGTAAAAAGTTAATTTAAAAAAAAAAAGAATTTCAGAGGAATCTTTCTTCCTGAATTTTCCTAAATAGTCTATGTAGTATTTGAATAAACTGTTTTTTAAATGTTTGATAGAATTCACTTGTAAATCCATTTGGCCCTATAGATTTTTTCCTAGAGGTGTCATTAATACCTTGGACAATTTCATTTTCTGAGATGGGATTATTTAAGTATTAAACTCCCTCTTTTCTTAATCTGAGCAATTTGTATTTTTTCAAAACAATTACTCATCTCATTTAGATTGTCAGATTTATGGGCGTACAATTGGGCAAAGTAATTTTTAATTATTGTTTTAATTTCCTCCTCATTGGATATGAGTTCACCCTTTATATTTTGGATATTGGCAATTTGATTTTCTTTTTTTAAAATCAAATTGACCAAAGGTTTACCAATTTTATTGTGTTTTTTTTCATAAAACTAACTCTTACCTTTATTTATTAGTTCAATAGTTTTCTTAATTTCAATTTTTTTCATCTCTCCTTTGGTTTTCAGTATTTATAATTTGACATTTACTTGTGGATTTTCAATTTGTTCTTTTTCAAGTTTTTTCAGCTGCATACCCAAGTCATTAATCTCTTCTTTTTCTATTTCACTCATGTATGCCTTCAAAGGCGTAAAACTTCCCCTAAAAAACACTTTTGCAGTATCCCATAAGATCTGGTAGATTGTCTCATCATTCTCACTCTCCTGAAAGTAGTTGTTGATTGTTTCTACAATTTGTTGTTTAACCCATTCGTACTTTACATTAAATTATTTAGTTTCAAATTAATTTTTGATCTATCTTTCCATGGCCTTTTATTACATGTAATTTTTATTGCATTATGATCTGAGAAGGATGCTTTCAGCATATCTGCCTTTCTGCACTTTATTATGAGGTTTGTTATGCCCTAGGACCTGGTTGATTTTTGTATATGCGACATATACCGCTGTGAAAAAATTATATTCCTTTCTATTCCCATTCTATTTATTCCAAAGATCTATGATATCTTCATTATCCAGAGTTGCATTCACCTCCTTAATTTCTTTCTTGTTTATTTTGAAGTTAAATTTACCAAGTTCAGAGAGGGGGCGATTGAGTTCCCCCATTTTTTTAATTGTGCTGTCTGTTTCCTTCTATAACTAATTCCCTTAACTTCTCTAAGAATTTGGTTGCTATACCACTTGGAGCATATATGCTTAGTAATGGTATTGTTTTGTTGTCTATGGTGCACATTTTAGCAGGATATAGTTTCCTTCTTTATCTCTTTTGATTAGATCTCTTTCTGCTTTTGGTGTGTCTGAGATTAAGATTGCTACCCCTGCTTTTTTACATCTGCTGAAGCACAATATATTCTGCTCCAACCTTTTACCCTTACCCTTTGTGTTTCCCCTCACTTCTTATGTGTTTCTTGTAAGCAACATATTGGTGGTTTATGATTTTTAATCCATCCTTTTATCAGTCTCCGTTTTATGAGAGGCCATCCATTCACATTCAGAATTATGATTACTATCTGTGTCTTTTCCTTCATCTTCTTTCTCCTCGTTTGTGATTTTCGTTTTCCCTTCTCTGTTCCCCACCACAATAGAGTTTTAATTTTTGACCTCCACCTACTGCAATCTTCCCTTCCTTCATTCAGTCCCCCTCTCTTTTACTCCTCTTTACCCTTTCTACTTCTTCCCTCCCTTTTTATCTCCCTTCCCTTTCCTTTGCCTCTTACCCTCTTACCGCCTATAGCGTTAGTTAGATTTCTAGGGCACAAGGGGCTCTGTTCTGCAGTTCTTGTGCCTTGAACTTGAGGCTTTGTACGTTGTGGCCTCTGATTCTTTCAGCTAGAAGCTAAAGTGCTGCAGCTTACCTGGTGCTGAGCTGCTCGGTGTGAGAAAGCAGAGACCAGGTGCAGTGTTTTTATGTTTCCCCCGATTTACCCTGGAGCTAGCTTACTAAGTTGGGGAGAGGGGTGGTCTGGCCACAGGAGGTCACTTTTGCGGAGTTAGAGAATAGGAAAGCTCAGCAGTTGGTGATCCTGGCTGCCCCATTGTCTCTCTAATTCCCCTTGTGTGCTGAGGAATGCCTGTGGTACTGATATTGGTGGTTCCGGGGCTCCACCCCTCTGGGGCTCCAGATCTCCTAGTTTGCTGAAATGCAGCTGTCTGGGAAAGCTCTCTCCTGCACTGGTCTCATTCAGCCACAGGAAGATGGACTCTCTTTTGCAATTTCCCTACCCTCACATGCTAAGAGACTCTTTGTCCCTTTTGCTGATCCCATTGTTTCAGAATTTTTATGGGGAAATATTTTATGACTGTTTCAAAGTCAACAAGGGGAGGGGAGAAAACATTTACCCATCACTCAGCCATTTTGTCTCCTGGTTGTTTAAGTAGATAATTTACAGACATTTAATGTATGGGCTAATAGTCTCAGGTGCAGTTGTAGATCCCTGGGGCTCTGTGGCTCTCACTTGTTCGGTTCCACACTACTCGCATCCCAGGTTATGTGCCCGAGTTTCCACAGTGCAGTCACTTCTTCAGACCACCTATGGCTTCCTGCTGTGCCCTGCTGTGGTGGGGACTGCACTGATACATCTTGTGCACTGTGCATTGTGTGCTCCTCCAGCCCCATGGAATGGATCCTTTTCGTCGAACATCCTGTCTGTCCTGGGCTGTGAATCTGCCACAGTCTGTCTCCTATTGGATCCAGTCCCACCAAAATCTGGTCCAATTCTCTTTTTAGAGGTATATGAAGGAGTTTGTCTAAGAGCTTACATGAGTATTTATTTTCACTTAGCCAACCTGGCTCCACTCTCCTAAAATATTTTTTTTTTCCATTATGATGGCTAACTATATTTTCCTCCAATGTATTACCCCCACTTATTCTATTGTCTCTCTTATTTCCCCCTGTCCCTCTTCCAAAGCGTTTTGCTTCTGACTACCACCTCTGTCAATCCAAACTCCCTTGTATCACCCCCTTTCTGTAACCCATTGTCCTCCAAATTTCCTGTAAAATAAGATAGATTTCTATACTCAATTGAGTGCATGTCATTTACTCTTTCAGTGGATTCTGATAAGAGTAAGGTACAAGCATTCCTTGCCACCTTCACACACTTCACCCTCAATGTAGAAACTTTTTTATGTGAGATAATTTAGTCCCTTTATACCTCTCCCTCCCTTTCCCCCTCTGCATTCTTCTTACTCATTCCTGAATTTGAATATTTAGATTTCATCCCATCATATTCAAATCACATCTGTTCCCTCTGTTTTATAGACTTCTAACTGCCCTAATAAGGAGGAAGTTCTTATGAGTTACAAGTTACATCTTTCCATGTACAAATGCAAGCAGTTTAAACTTATTAAATCCCCATGATTCCCCTTTCATTCTTACCTTTTTATGTTTCTCTTGAGTCCTGTATTTGAAAATTAAATGTACTACTCAGCTCTGATCTCTTCATCAGGAATATTTGAAACTCCTCTATTTAATCAAATAAATATCTTTTTCTCCCTGAAGGAGTATGCTTAGTTGCTGTGTAGGTGATTCTTGGTTGTAATACTATGTTCTTTGCCCTCCAGAATATAATATTTCAAGTTCTCTCATCATGTAATGTAAAAGCTGTTAAATGTTCTGTAATATTGCCTGTAGCTCTGAAATGTTTCAATTGATTTTTTTCTGGCTCATTGCAGTATTTTCTCCTTGACCTAGGAGCTTAGGAATTTGGCAATAATTTTCCTGGATATTTTCATTTGAGATCTCTTTCCGGAGGTTTTTTGTGGATTCTTTCTGTTTGTATTTAACACTCTGGTTCTAGAATATCAGGGATATTTTCATAATTTATGTGGGAATATATATATATACAATCTTTTGTTTGATCATGGCTTTAAGGTACTCCTATAATTTCTAATTTCTAAATTGCATGTTTTGAATTTATTTTCCAAGTAAATGATTTTTCTCATGAGATATTTCATGTTGTCTTCTATTTTTTCATTCTTTTGATTTTGTTTAATTTTTTATTAATGTCTCATGACATCATTATGTTCTACTTGTTTCACTTTATTTTTTAAGGAATTGCTTTTTGTAGTGAACTTTTGTACCTCCTTTTTCATTTCATCAATTCCACTTTTCTTTTTTTATTTTCTCCGTGAATTCTTGTGGCTCTTTTCCCATTCAATCAATTCTACTTTTCAAGGCATACTTTCCTCATTGTTTTTTTTTTTTAACCTCTTTCACCGTTTGGTCTAATCTGTGTTTTATGGTATTATTTTATTCAGTACTTTTTTTTATCCCTCCAAGTTTCTGACTCTTTTTTCCATGATTTTCTTGCCTCTCTCCCATTTCTCTTCCAAACTTTCTTCCTCCTCTCTTAGCTGAATTTCAAAATCTTTTTTGAGATTTTCGATGGCTTCAGACGAATTCCTGTTTTTCATGGTAGTATTGAATGTAGCAATTATGATCGTTTTGTCTTCTTCTGAGTATATGTTTTGGTCTTTGTCATCACAGTCATTTTCTATGGTCAGAGATTTTTTCTTTTGTTTGTTCATTTTTCCATCCTATTTCTTGAAGTTTAACCATTTGCTAAATTGGAAATCTACTTCTAAAGTAAAGGGTGAATTGTTCCAAACTCCAGGGATTTGGTGCACCTGTTTTCAAATACACTTCTTGGCACCTGTATGTTTTCAGTTCTGCCAAAGAAGTATGGTCTAAGGAAAGGTATGTTTACTCCTCTCTCGGCTTATGTTTCTGGTCTGTGAGTGATCACAAACATTATTTTTCTGCCCTGAAGCTGTGAGAAGGGTCCATGTTCCCTATGATCTCAGGCTCTGGTGTTCTAGTGCCTCTCCTTGAGCCAGGAACAAGACTCACGACTTTGACACAGATGCACATATGGGCAATGCAACAGCAGTCCCAGGTACTCATAAAGGGACCCATGTAATCTTTTTCTGACCATTTGTCTGTCCCCCTCACTGTATGTGGAATGAGATCTACAGAAACCACCACTGCCACCACTAATTTAGTAAACCCCAAGCTCTCATCCTGGTTTTCTGAGTTGGCACAGCCTGTTATGCACTCCACTCCACTCTCACTCTGATGCAACAAAGCTTTCCTGAAGAAGTTCTATGTAGTCTTGGGCTGGAGAATTGTTTCTCTCTGTCTTTTTGTGGGTTCTGCCACTTTATAATTTGTTTTAAGGCATTGTTTAAATGTATTGTGAGGGAAATGGGCACAAGCTCAAGCGAGTCTCTGCCTTTTCTCTGCAATCTTGGCTCTGTCTCTTCTATTCTGTATATTTCAGAACTATGCCTAATTATTGACATGTACACACCATTAAATTTTAAGCAGCTTGAAATTTGTGACTGTTTTTGTTCTTTTCCCTCTTTGAGAGAGACAAGAAAGGACAGAGACAGAAAGAAAACTATTGAAAAGGGGATCAATAAAAATATTTGAAACAATGACTAATTAGTATATTTAATCCGAAGTTTTCAATTTTAAAAGAAGGACATCACAAAAGTGTAATCCTCGTTCCCTATCCTGACAGAATTTTATTTGAGTTCAGAGACTCAATCAGATGCTCACTCAGAAGCAACAAGTTTGGGGACCTCTTTCTGAATTTGATTCTAGAGACTCCTGGGAATAGCCAACCAGAAAAAAGATCATTGTCCCTCATCTTACACCATGAAGGATGAAGTGCCACTAGCAGGGCAAGTCACCACTGACTTTTTCATACTGGTTCTCCTGTTTTTCTTGGATTCTGGTACAAAGATGTAAAAGCTTGGCAAAAGTCAGAAATTATGGCATATTTGCAACTGACCCTGCCATATTTCCTGAACATGGAGGAACAGATAAGAAAAAGAGAAGATAGACAGAATTCTGAAGACCCTATCTCTAGTCAAACCTGTCAGAATTTATTTGTACCATTTTCATTTTTTTTAGTGTCTCCCCCATCCCTGGTCCTCCCCACATTGTCCTATATGTGCTAGGTCCGGTTATAAACAAAGGATATTTTCTGGTAACAGACGCCTTGTCTGGTGTGAGTAATGCTGGGGTACAACAAGATTTATAAAAGTTGTGATTACTTTGCAGTATGACTGCAATTAGAGCTAAAGTATTAAGGGGGAAAAGGAGCAAGAAGAGGGAAGAGCAGATGCAAATCTTATTTGAAGTAACTATATGTAAGAAAGATGCAATAGTAACAAATCACTAGATATATTCAAACTGAAGAAAATAAAATAAAAAGGGAAGAAGCTAAGCTGCACAACACATACAGCCTAGTAGATCTTTGCGTCAGGAAGACCTAAGCTGGGATCTTGCCTCAGGCACTATCTAACTGTCTGACCATGGGCAAATCAAGTAATTTCTCTGTGCCTCACTTTGCTCATCTGTAAAATGAGGGCAACAAAATCTCCAAAATTAGAGTATTTTTGTGAGAACAAAATGAAGTAATGTATGCAAAGTGCTTTACAAACTGTATAACACTAAATAAATATGAACTATAACTATTATCCTTGCTACTACCATCACAGCTACCATCACTGATGCTACTTTTCTTCTTCTTCTTCTTCTTCTTCTTCTTCTTCTTCTTCTTCTTCTTCTTCTTCTTCTTCTTCTTCTTCTTCTTCTTCTTTTTCTCATTCTCCTTCTTCTTCTGCTACTACTACCATGAAGATTAGAATAGCAAATGGTAGTTGGAAATGAATAACACTGTTTCAATCTTGTGACCCAATTCCAGAGCTAGCTCAGTTCCCCAGCTCTAGTTCAATTTCTGTCTTCTGAAAAAGTGTTATTCAGCTATCGGAATTGTCAAAAAGAAAGAAAGAAAGAAAAGAAGACAGAAGGAAAGAAAGAAAGAACAAAAGAAAGAAAGAAGTTTTTGTGCATTATTTGAATTACTGCCCTGGGCAGCTGGGAAACTCGAGCACCTACCTTTCCCACTGCTTATAGACCCTGAGCCAAGGGCCTATGTTATTGTGAAAAAAAGGAATTTTTTCACATTTACACATTTTAAGCAACAAATATGGCTTATTTGAAAACTAGCACCAAACTGTAAATACCTTATTGTTTCCATGTTCCTTTGATCAATATAGACACTTGGTAAAGTGGAGGGATAAAAGAGGATGGGACACCACTTTTTGTGATTTCAGAGAACTGTATCAGTTCACACTTCGCCTCCAAACTTGATATTCCCTAATCAGTCTTCCAATTAGAAATCAAGTTATCTCGTTTTATATCCCAGTCAATTGCGTTTTCTTAGTCCACAGGTAGGATTTGATCATTGTAAGTAATAAAAAATCTGCCTGTTTCGATATTCAGATTCCAGTTTCAAAGTTGAGGAAAGACTGGAAATTTGAACACATGACTTAATAAATCACAATACTTTGTGAGTCTGAACCTTTACTTCCTCAGTCATTCAATCCTAATCTGAAACTAGAGTTGGAAGCACTGGATATCATGGCCCTGGTGGAGATGGAAGATCACTGGGGGGGTGGAGGAGGATTTGGAGTCTCATCTTTATAAGGATTTTTAGGGAAACAGACCAAATCCTCTCTGTGGCACTTTGAAGTTAGTTCATCAATGTTTCAAAGTTATCAGTGAAACTTCATTCATCATCCCAAAGTTATCAACGCCTTTTTGATGTCCTGCTGGTCTGAAACTTCTGAGGTCTGTATTTTGTTGGAAATTGACACATTATATGACCAGAAGTCTTGAAAAGCAGTACCTCAATGGTTCCCCTGATATAACACACATTACCAGGTTGTGAATTAATATATTTAATAAATGAAACAATTAGTAAATCATGTTCCTTTAATCTTTGGGTTGATTTGTTTGTGATTTCCAGGATCTCCTTGTAACAGTAAGCACCCTAGTAAACATAGGGGGACCTGCTATCACATGTTCTTAGATTTTCATTCATAAAGAGAAAGCCAAATTTTAAGAAGTTTGCAATCACTTTAATCAAGCACATATATCATTCACCTATTACAGGACAGTCAACACCCTGAACCCCATAGTTTTCAACATATATTGTTTCCTTTGTCTGACTGTAACTCAACATCTAGTTAACTGTCTGACCATAATTACCAGAGATGGAAGCACAGCATCTGGGTTCTCGAAGCCAGGGGATTCCTTAGCTGCTTCCCAGAGTCCCGTTTTGGCACTCAAAACTTCTCACCAAAACTAAGCCTCAAAGAAAAATCTCACCCTCAGAGTCTTTAAGTCTTTATACACTTTTTAGAGCCAGAGAGCATCACATCCTCGATAACCAGTGCCTCATTAATACAAGGTGTGGATCTTCTTACAAATCTTCCCCAATTCACAATGGGTGGAAAAGATCCTCCCTAGTCACATTAACAAAGAGGCATTATACTTCTTGATTATACTAAAAGAAAACCAGCAAAAGATACTATTTTACTTGCGGTCACACCCCTTTGCAATCTTATTTCCTGCTAAAACATACTGTAGTGACCAGAAATGTGGTGATAGTCAAGGAACTAAAAAAAGTTAATACATATATATTGACATGTCTATTGCTGGCAAATTCTTTGCTGTTAAGAAAAGTTGATCTTGAGGTTCTGAAAGGAAGGTTAGAATATCCTGAGAGGGCAGGCAAAGAAATAATTATCTGTCTATATAATCTCCTATAATCTACATATCATCTATGTGTACCATAATCCTAACTATCTCTCAGTTCCCATAATCAATCAGGGGGCCATTTTTATAATTATTCCTTGGAAAACAATGTGGACAAAGATCCTCTTATTAATCTCATTAGCAATGAAGTTGTCAATAATTATTTATTAATTACCTGCTCTGTGAGGAGCCCTGGACTGGTTGTTGGAGATACGAACATAATAGTCAAAATGTCCCTCCCTTTTAGTTAATTAAATCATCTTGGGGAGATACAAACATAATAGTCAAAATGCCCCTCCCTTTCAGTTAATTAAATCATCTTGGGTGAGACAATATGGACATTTATAATTGTGTGCAAAATATAACAGAATGCAAGCTAATTGTTTTGGAGATGTGAGACTCAATCAGATGCTCACTGAAATTTGACAAGATGTGGTGACTTTTTCATGAACTTGAATTTGGCGACTTCTGGGAACCGGGAGTCAGAAGAGAGGCATTTGTCCAGTTTCTTGTACCATACTGAAGGAAGTGCCACTGACAGCATTCAACCCCCTTTGATATCTACATTCTGCTTTTCCTGTCCTCTGGGACTGTGGTACAAGGCAGAAAGAGGAGGATGGTAGTAAGAAAGAATGGAATGTTTGCTACTGGTCCTGCCATGTTTCTTGAACTTTTAAAGGAGGAAGAGAGAGGAGGAAAGCAGCTCTATGCATCCAGTCCCTGTTCATTGTGGCCGTTTTCTTTCCATTTAGGATCTTTCCCCTTCTCCCATGTAGTGTCTGATGTGCTTTGTGTCTGGTTACTAACAAGGGCTATCTGTTATTTAAACAAGTCCTTGTCTGCAATGTGTAATACGGTTTTGCATCAATATTTCATAAGAATTTTGGGTCGTTTTAGTGACAAAGGGGACACAATTCTGCTGCAATGAAAGCTGAAGCACAAAGTGGGGCAGAGAGGAAGGAAGAGATGTGAATTTATTTTAGAACATCATCCCATAACAAAGGTGAAGTTATATTAACACCTTATGTATGTCCAAGTTTGCAAAAAAATAAAAAACTACCAGCTAAGGTGCAGAGTGAATAAGGCAGAGGGCATGGAATAAGGAGAGCCTGTGGTGGAGTTGTGTCAATTTCTCTACCCCTCACTTCTTTCCCACACCATCTCCACTGAAGTAGTCACCTCCATTTTTTTCCATCTTGCCCCATTTGGTGAGCCATTTCAATTCTACCCTATTCACTTCCCTTGAATCACTAACCACCTTATTATTTTACTGATTATGTTTTCCCAAGCCACAGAATAAGATCTCTCATTCTATTTGCCACTTTTTCTGTGATAATTGTGTTGCTGAATGAAGGTGGAGAAAATCACAAAGCCTTTCTTACTGGATTCACTTAAAATTTATGTTGTATTCAGAAATCCTCCTCTCCTCTTATCAACTCACTATCCCCACTCTCCAGAGCAGCTCCCCCCAAACTTTTCACCCCTTCTCAACCTTTCATGACCCCCAACCTGAGGACCTTGCCTCATTTTTTGCAGAAAAATATTGAGGCTATTAAACTGGAGGTCTTTCTTCTCTCCTCTTCCTCATCTTATATCAATTAATCACAATTTCTCCCACTACCTCCCCTTTAACCACTGTTTCACATGTGTGCCCTTACACATTCACAAGGCCAAGTCCTCCACATGATCGAACAATCTCATTCCATTCTACTTTCCCTAAAAGATTGCTCTGTCTGCCATTCCCATTCTATCACTTACTTTGAATTTCTCCATCTATTGGCTTATTTCCTACCATCGAGAAACATGTTTATGCCTTCAAAAAGTCATCACTCATTTTGTCTGTCCACATTATTAATCTGTTTCTTTTCTGCCTTTTGTGGATAAACTCCTTGAAATGGCTGTCTTCCATAGGTGCTTCTACTTCCTCTCCTCTCAGTCTCTTTAAATATCTTCATAATCTTTCATCCAACCTTATCACTTTACCTTTACTGCTATTCTTCAGTGTTATTAGTGATCTCTTAGTTGCTAAATCTAATGCCCTCTACTCAGCCCTCATTCTCCTCAACCTTCCTCCTGCCTTTGACATGGCTATTCACCATTTTCTCCTTAATCTTCTTTTCTCTCTAGGTTTTTCCCTCCCTAGAGAGAACACTGTCCTCTGATTCTCGTCCTATTAACCTGACCAGCTCCTTCTTATTCTCCTTAATAGATCTTCATTCAGATCATACCATCTAACTCTAGGTGTCACACACAGTTCCATATTTCACCCTGTTCTCCTCTCTCTTTGTACTGTAACCCTTGATCTTATGAAATTCCATGGATTTAATAACCACCTCTATTCTGATGATTCTCAGTTCCCCCTCTCCTGCCCCAGCATATCTCCTTACCTTCAATCTTGCATATTGAGCTGAATATTCAGTGGGCATCTTCAACTCAGTCTTTCTAAAACCAAACTCACCTGGCCTCCTAAATCTCTAGTACTTTAGAGTCCTATTATTCCCCTCATCTCTAGTATTTTAGAGTACAAGATCACCCTCCCAGTCCCTCAGGCTAACAACCTAGGTGTTGTCCTTACACCATCTCTAATGGCCCTTTTTAAAAGTATGCCCAAAGCCGTTTGTTTCCACTTTGAAAATCTGTACGGCATGACCCTTTCTCCCAACAGTGTCAACACACTGCTGTAAACCTTCATCACTTTATGCATGCACTGGGTTTTCATTTCAATTTCATTCCTCTTGGATCTGCCTGTCCCCATCCACCAAAGTGCTTTTCCTAAATAACTGGTCTAACCCTGTCATCTCCCTATGCAATAAACACCAGTGACTCCACATCACCTCACAGGCTAAATACACAATCCTGTTTTTCGGGCAATCAATGCCCTTCACCTCTCTTATACCTTATTCCCTACCTCTTGTGGAGTGAACTCGTGACAGTGACTCTCTTGCTGTTTCATGACCAAGATATTCCATCATTTGACTCCAGCAGTTCTCTCTTCGTATCTAAAATACCTGGAGATATAGAATCAGAATACTGAATGAAGTAGACTATTTTCTCTTCTGTTATGTTTTCTTTTGGTTTGTTTTTTCGTCAGGTTTTTCCCATTCATTTTAATTGTTCTGTGCAACATGACTAATGTGAAAATGTGTTTAATGAGAATGTATGTATAGAACCCATACAAGATTGCATGCCATCTTGGGGAGGTAAGGGGAGAAACCTTAAGACTAATGGAAGTGATTGTTGAAAACCGAAAACAAATAAGTTAATTTTTAAAAAGTCAAAAAAGGAGGGGGCGGAGCCAAGATGGCGGAGTAGAAAGACTCACGTATGCTACCTCCAAACCCACAGCCCATATAGTTCCTGAAAGAAGAACTCCCCACAAATTCTGAAGCACTGCAAGGCTCACAGAAACACAGTGGAAAAGATTTCCATTCCAGAGAGTCCTGCAGAGTTGCCCCAGGGGGGGGTCTATTTGCTTCGGACAGTGGAGCCCACCTGTGAGCTGCCCTGGCCACGGCCCCAGAGGAGAAGATCCAAGCAGGCTTCAGGGACAGAATTCCTGGGGCCAGGAAGGTCCCTCAGCCCACAGACGCTACCTGTGAGTGAGAGAGACTTCTGGGCTGGCCGAGAGGGGAGAGGGGTGTCTCCGTGACTCGGGCCCCCTCGGGAGGAAGCCACAGAGGGAGCGGCAGAGACAGCAGCAGCAGCGGCCCCCAGGACTCCCCCAGCAGCAGGCAGAAGTTCAGGGCCATTACTGAAGGTCTCTGCATAAACCTCCTGAGGGAACTGAGCCTGGAAGACGGCCCTGCCCCCACCCGAGCACCAGAACTTAAGCTCACATTGAATACCAGCTGTGCCTGGCATGGAAAGCCCATTTGAATCTCAGATCCCAAGCACTAACTGGGCTGATCTAGGCAGGGGTGGAGAGGAATCTCAGAAGTCAAGTAACTGACTGGGAAAATGCCCAGAAAAGGGAAGAAAAATAAGACTATAGAAAGCTACTTTGATGGGGTACAGATGTTCCCGCCTTTCAATTCTGATGACGAGGAACTATTCTTACCATCAGGGAAAGACGTGGAGGTCGGGGTCTCTGTATCCCAGACATCCCAGGTGGATGTCCGGTGGGCTCACACCATGGTAGAGCTCAAAAAGGATTTTGAAAATCAAGTCAGACAGGTGGAGGAAAAACTGGGAAGAGAAATGAGAGAGATGCAAGAAAAGCATGAAAAACGGATCAATACCTTGCTAAAGGAGACCCAAAAAAAATGCTGAAGAAAATAACACCTTGGGGGCGGAGCCAAGATGGCGGAGTAGAAGGATGCACGTTTACGAGCTCCGAAACCAAAGCCCATGGAATTGGCGTAGAAAGAGTCCCCCATAGATTCTGGGTGAGTGCAAGGTGTGCAGAGGCAGAGTGGAGGAGATTTCCGTTCCAGGGAGCCCTGAGGACCCGTCCCCAGGGTCCGGTGCGCCTCGGAGAGTAAACCCGACCCCCAGCGCTGCCCTGGCCGAGGCCTCAGAGAAGCGGATCTGAGCAGGCTTCAGAGACGGAAGCTGAAGCAGCCGGAAAAGTCCCTCCGCCCACAGAAGCAGGTCAGTGAGAGAGGCTGGGCTGAAGGAGAGGGGAAGCAGGGCGACTCCGTGGCTCGGGCCCCCTCGGGAGGAAGCGGCGGCGGCGGGGACGGGAACAGGAAGCGGAGGCGGAGGTGTGGGCGGCGGCTGAGGCGGCAGCGGACCGGGACTCAGGAATCCCCCAACAGCAGGCAGGATCTTCATTACGGAAAATTCCTGCATAAAACCTGAAGGGGCTGAGCCTGAGAGATGGCCCTGCCCCCACCCCGCTCTATTACTGAAGGCTTCTGCTCGGGACCCCCAGGGGAGCTGAGATTGGGAGGCGGGCCCCCCACCCCGCCCCCACCCGCTCCATTCCTGAGAGTCTCTGAATAAGGCCCCCCTGAGGGATCAGAGTCTCAGAGGCAGCCCTGGCCCCACCCCAGCACCTGAACTAAAGCTCACTGATTGACAGCCGGCAGGAGGAAAGCCCATTTAAATCTCAGAGGCCAAGCACTAGCTGGGCGGATCCAGGCGTGGGTGGAAAGAAATCTCAGAAGTCAAGTAACTGGCTGGGAAAGTGCCTAGAAAAGGGAAGAAAAATAAGACTATAGAGAGTTTTTTCCAACAAATGCAAATGATCCCGACCTTTGGATCTGATGATGAGGACGTATCCTTGCCGTCAGGGAAAGACGTGGAGGGCGGGGCCTCAGTACCCCAGACACCCCAGGGGGGTGGTGGGTGGGCTCAGGCCCTGGAAGAGCTCAAAAAGGATTTTGAAAAGCAAGTTAGACAGGTGGAGGAAAAACTGGGAAGAGAAATATCACAGATGCAACAAAAGTATGAAAAACAGGTCAATACCTTGGTAAAGGAGACCCAAAAAAATGCTGAGGAAATTAACACCTTGAAAAATAGGCTCACCCAATTGGCAAAGGAGGTTCAAAAAGCCAATGAGGAGAAGAATGCTTTCAAAAGCAGAATGAGCCAAATGGAAAAAGAGGCTCAAAAGCTCACTGAATTTAATAGCTCTCTCAAAATTAGAATGGAACAGATAGAGTCTAATGACTTTATGAGAAACCAAGAAATCACCAAACAAAACCAAAAGAACGAAAAAATGGAAGAGAATGTGAAATATCTCATGGGAAAAACAACTGACCTGGAAAATAGATCCAGGAGAGACAATTTAAAAATTATGGGTCTACCTGAAACTCATGATCAAAAAAAGAGCCTAGACATCATCTTGCATGAAATTATCAAGGAAAACTGCCCTGACATTCTAGAACCAGAGGGCAAAATAAGTATTGAAAGAATCCATCGATCACCACCTGAAAGAGATCCAAAAAGAGAAACTCCTAGGAACATTGTGGCCAAATTCCAGAACTCCCAGCTCAAGGAAAAAATCTTACAAGCAGCTAGAAAGAAACAATTCCAGTACTGTGGAAATACAATCAGGATAACCCAAGATCTAGCAGCTTCTACATTAAGGGATCGAAGGGCGTGGAATAGGGTATTCCAGAAGGCAAAGGAACTAGGACTCAAACCAAGAATCACCTACCCAGCTAAAATGAGTACAATACTTCAAGGGAAAATATGGTCTTTCAATGAAACAGAGGACTTTCAATCATTCTTGATGAAAAAACCAGAGCTGAAAAGAAAATTTGACTTTCAAACACAAGGATGAGAAGAAGCATGAAAAAGTAAACAGCAAAGAGAAGTCTTAAGGGACTTACCATGAGTGAACTGTTTACATTCCTACATGGAAAGACAATATTTGTAACTCTTAAAACTTTTCAGTATCTGGGTAGTTGGTGGGACCACACATACACATGTACACGCATGCACACACATACACACATGCACACACATACAGAGATAGCACAGATTGAACTGAATAGGATGGGACCATACCTTAAAAGAAACTACGGTAAATGGTGAGAGAGAAATGTAGGGGGAGGGAAAAGGAAGGGGGTAACTATATGTCATTTAAGAGGCAGGTAGTTTTTCTTAGTGGAGGGAAAAAGAGGAGAGCTGAGAAAAAAAAAACAAACAAAAACAAGAAGTTTACCCTCATCACATTTGACTAAACGAAGGAGTGAAATGCACACTCATTTTGGTATGAAAATCTATCTTACAGTATAAGAAAGTGGGGGAGAAAGAGATATTGCAAGGGGGGGATGATGGAAGGGAGGGCAAAGGGAGGAGGGAGCAATTTGAAGTCAACACTTGGGGAGGGACAGGATCAAAAGACAGAAGAGAAACAATGAGGGGCAGGTTAGGAGGGATGGTAATCCAGTTAGTCTTACACAACACGACTATCAGGGAGGTCATTGGCAAAACTACACAGATATGGCCTATATTGTATTGCCTGCTGTCCCAAAGGGAATGGGTGGGGAGGGAGGGATGAGGAGAATTTGGAACTCAAAGTTTTAGGAACAAATATTTAGTATTGTTGTTGCAACTAGGAAAGAAGACATACAGTTAAGGAGGAATAGAAAGTCATCTGGCCCTACAGGAGAATAAGAGAAGATGGAGACAAGAGAAGGGAGAGATGACAGAAGAGAGGGCAGATTGGAGATAGGGAAAATTAGATTGCTTGGGGTGGGGGGGGATAAAAGGGGAGAAAATTTGGAACCCAAAAATTTGTGAAAAT
The DNA here is from genome assembly GCA_023548195.1 of Bettongia penicillata ogilbyi. Taxonomy (NCBI): domain Eukaryota; kingdom Metazoa; phylum Chordata; class Mammalia; order Diprotodontia; family Potoroidae; genus Bettongia; species Bettongia penicillata. Next base: position 3,733,104 of record JAJHZJ010000438.1, read on the forward strand.
GAATGTAAAAAATTTAAATAAATAAATAAATAAATAAATAAATAAAAGAAAATAACACCTTGAAAAATAGTCTCACTCAATTGGCAAAAGAGGTTCAAAAAGCCAATGAGGAGAAGAATGCTTTCAAAAGCAAAATTAGCCAAATGGAAAAAGAGGTTCAAAAGCTCACTGAAGAAAATAGTTCTCTCAAGATTAGAATGGAACAGATGGAGTCTAATGACTTTCTGAGAAACCAAGAAATCATAAAACAAAACCAAAAGAATGAAAAAATGGAAGAGAATGTGAAATATCTCATTGGAAAAACAACTGACCTGGAAAATAGATGCAGGAGAGAGAATTTAAAAATTATGGGAATACCTGAAAGCCATGATCAAAAAAAGAGCCTAGGCATCATCTTGCATGAAATTATCAAGGAAAACTGCCCTGACATTCTAGAACCAGAAGGCAAAATAAGTATTGAAGGAATCCATCAATCACTGCTTGAAAGAGATCCAAAAAGAGAAACTCCGAGGAACACTGTGGCCAAATTCCAGAACTCCCAGCTCAAGGAGAAAATCTTGCAAGCAGCTAGAAAGAAACAATTCCAGTACTGTAGAAATACAATCAGGATAACTCAAGATCTAGCAGCTTCCACATTAAGGGATTGAAGGGCATGGAATAGGATATTCCAGAAGTCAAAGGAACTAAGACTCAATCCAAGAATCCCCTACCCAGCAAAACTGAGTATAATACTTCAGGGGAAAAAATGGTCTTTCAATGAAACAGAGGACTTGCAAGCATTGTTGATGAAAAGGCCAGAGCTGAAAAGAAAATTTGACTTTCTAACACAAGAATGAGAAGAAGCATGAAAAAGTAAACAGCAAAGAGAAGTCATATAAGGGACTTACCAAAGTGAACTGTTCACATTCCTACATGGAAAGACAATATTTGTAACTCTTAAATCTTTTCAGTATCTAGGTAGTAGGTGGGACCACACACACACACACACACACACACACACACACACGTGCACACACACACGTACACAGGTACACGCAGACACAGATACACACATGCACGCACATACAGAGACAGAGAGCACAGAGTGAATTGAATAGGATGGGACCATATCCTAAAAGAAATTAAGGTAAATGGTGAGAGAGAAATGTAGTGGGAGGAAAGAGGGTGAAATGGAATGGGGCAAATTATATCTCATTCAAGAGGCAAGGAGGAGACTTTTTAGTGAAGGGAAAAAGAGGAGAGCTGAGAAAAATCAAGAAGTTTACCCTCATCACATTCAACTAAAGGAAGGAATAAAATGCACACTCATTTTGGTATGAAAACCTATCTTACAGTACAGGAAAGTGGGGGAGAAGGAGATACGCAAGGGGGGGGATGATGGAAGGGAGGGCAATAGGAGAAGGGAGCAATTTGAAGTCAACTCTTGGGGAGGGACAGGATCAAAAGACAGAATAGAAACAATGGGGAGCAGGATAGGATGGAGGGAAATACAGTTAGTCTTACAGAACACGACTATTATCGAAGTCATTTGGAAAACTACACAGGTATGGCCTATATTGAATTGCCTGCCTTCAAAAGAAAGAAAAACTAAATGAGTAGGACCTAATCTATACAAATTGTGAACTCATTAACATGAAATAATAAAAGAAATTATTAAGAATAATTTCACCAAATTTACACGAATTAAACTGACCAAAAGAAACCAATTGTGCATGAAATAGAAAACCTTCTAGATTTATACAAGATATAGAATTGATAAACATAGTTTAAATATGAAGTTCCACAGACCATAAATGAACATTCAAAGAAAAAATCACTAGGAGCAGATGAATTTCCCTATTGTTTTATCAAAAACTTACAGAACACTTAATTGCAACGACATAAACACTAAGAAAAAGAGGAAAATAAAGGTTGTAGCCAATTTATTCTTGTGTATTCCCCATACATAAACCAGGGAGAGCAAATTATAGAGAGAAATCTATTATTATTCTTTTTTCTTTCTTTTACAATTTCATTGATTTATTTTTAGATTTCGATATTCATTTCCACAAATTTTGAGTTCCAATTTTTCTCCCCATCTCTCCCCTCCCTCCACCCCATAACACCTTGCATTTTGATTCCGTCTTCCCTCAATGAGCCCTCCCTTCTATCACACCTTACCCTTCCCTTATCCCCATCTTCTCTCTTGTTCTGTAGGGCAAGATAGATTTCTATGCCCCATTACCTGTATTTCTTATTTCCCAGTTGTATGCAAAAACAATTCTCAACATTCGTTCCCAAAACTTTGAGTTCAAACTTGTCTCCCTTCTTTCCTCTCTACCCATCTCCACTGAGAAGGAAAGCAATTCAATAGGGGCTATATATGTGTCATTTTGCAAAAGGCTTCCATAATAGTCATGCTGAGTAAGACTAACTATATTTCACTCCATCCTATCCTGTTCCTCATATATTCTATTCTCTCAGTTGACCTTCTCCCTTCCCAAAATTGTTTGTTTCTAATTATTCCCTTCTCCCATTTGCCCTCCCTTCTATCAACCCCTCAGTCCACTTGTCTCCTTCTCCCCTATTTTCCTGTGGTGTAAAATAGATTTTTCATATCAAATTGAGTGAGCATGTCATTCCCTCCTTAAGCCATATGTGAAGTGAGTAAGCTTTACTTTTCCCCTCTCACCTCCTCCTTTTTCTCCTCCATTCGAAAAGATTTTCTTATCTCTTTTATGAGTGATAATTTGCCCCATTCCATTTCTCACTTTCTCCTCCCAATATATTTCTCTCACTCCTTAATATTTTTTACATATTATCCCTTCTGATTCAACTCAGCCTGTACTCTACGTGTCTGTGTGTGTGTGTGTGTGTGTGTGTGTGTGTGTAATCCCTCCATCTACCCAAATACTGAGAAAAGTCTCAAGAGTTACAAATCTTATCTTTCCATGTAGGAAAGTAAACAGTTCAGCTTTAGAAAGTGCTTTATGATTTCTTTTTCCTGTTTACCTTTCCATGTTTCTCTTGATTCTTGTGTTTCAAAGTCAGATTTTCTCTTCAGCTCTGATCTTTTCATCAAGAGTGCTTAAAAGTCCTCTATATCATTGAATGGAGATTAGTTCTCTTGAAGTATTATACTCAGCTTTGTTGGGTAGGTGATTTTTGGTTTTAATCCCAGTTCATTTGACTTCTGAAATATCCTATTCCAAGGCCTTCAGTTAGAAGCTGCTAGATCCTGTGTTATCCTGATTGTATTTCCACAGAACTCCGATTGCTTCTTTCAAGCTGCTTGTGATATTTTCTCCTTGACCTGGTAACTCTGAAATTTGGCCAAAATATTCCTGAAAATTTCTCTTTTCAGGACTTTTTCAGGAGGTGATAGGTGGATTCTTTCAATTTTTATTTTGCTCTCTGGTTCTAGAATATCAAGGAAGTTTTCCTTGATAATTTCATGAAAGATAATGTCTAGGCTCTTGTTTTGTTCATGGCTTTCAGGTAGTCCCATAATTTTTAAATTGTCTCTCCTGGATCTATTTTCCAGATCAGTTGTTTTTCTAATGAGATATTTCACATTATCTTCTATTTTTTCATTCCTTTGGTTTTGTTTTTTAACTTCTTGGTTTGTCACGTGGTCATTAGCTTCCCTGAATTCCACTCTCATTTTCAAAGAACTATTTTCTTCAGTGAGCTTTTGAACTTCCTTTTCCATTTGGATAATTCTGCTTTTTAAAGTCTCCTTCTCCTCATTGGTTTTACGGACTTCTTTTTCCAATAGACTTAGCCTATTTTTCAAGGTGTTATTTTCTTCAGCATTTTTTGGGTCTCTGTTAGCAAGCTGTTGACTAGCTTTTCAAGCTCTTCCATGACCTGAGTCCATTGCACATTAGTTTTTGGGGTACTGGATGCAGAAGCCTTGACTTCTTCTGACAGTATACGTTGTTATTCCTCTTCCAAAAGGATGGAAGGAAATACCTGTTCACCGAGAAAATAACCTTCTATGGTCTTATTTTTTTTCCCATTTTGGGGGCATTTTCCAGTCAGTTACTTGACTTCTGAGTTTCCTCTACATAACCATCTCATCTCCAGTTCCGCCAAGACAGCACTAGGGGCTGAGATTCAGATGAGTTGCTCCAATCCCTCAGGGGCTTTAGGTGGGAGCAGGGCTGCCATTCAGTGTAAGATTAAGATCAGCTGCTCAGGTTGGGGAAGGGCTGCCACACAGGGCTCAGTTCACTCGGAGGCTTTATGCTGAGACCTTCAACAATGGATGCTAGCTACTGCCTGCCTTGGGAGCCTCCATCTGCTACTGCCTCCACTGCTGCTGCCTCCACTGCTGCCACCTGAGGAGGCCTGAATTATGGGGACACCTACTCCCTTCTCCACCAGCAGAAAAAACCCTCTCACTGACCTTTAGTGCCTGTGCATTGTGGTATCTGTGCTGCCACTGGAGATTCTGTCCCTGAAGCCTGTTCTGTTCTGCTCCTCCTGGTGCTGGTGGCCAAGGCTGGGCTGAGCTTTGCTCCATGTTCAGTGCAACAAACCTTTCCCATCTGTCTTTCAGGTCACTCTGGACTAGAAATCTCCTCCACTCCATTTTTCTGTGGCTTTTGCTGCTCTAGAATTTATTAAGAATTCTTCTTTACAGTCATTTTATGGACTGTGGGGTAAGAGCTAGTGTATGTGCGTCTTTCTACTCTGCCATCTTGGTTCTGCCTCTTATAATTAAATATTCTTAATGAATATTAATCTATAAATTTATATTCCTAACGAATACTCATGCCAAAATTAAATAGGATATTGACAAACTCTATAATAAATACTGTAAAGATTAAACAATTTTACAGGGCTTCATTTGGCTATATCATGGATGCAGAGATAATTCAATATTGGGAAAACTATGGTAATTTTAATCCACATATTGAATAATGATAATTTTTTTAACGAACTAGAAAGCATAGTTATGAAAATCTTTCCTTGACATGACAGCTAATAACTGCCAAAAATCAAGAAGCAGTATGATTTCTAAGTAGAGTAAATGAGGATTCATTCCAATAAGATCAGAGAAAAAAGAAAGATATCCATTATCACCTTTCTTGTACAATATAGTACTAGAAATTATAGCTATGGCAAATAACACAAGAACAGGAAATTGAGGAATCAGCATAAGCAAAGAGGGAAAAAATGACCACCTTATGCCGTTTTTTGTGTTTTATTAGTGAACTCTCAAAATACCTTAAAACTAATTAAACAATTAAAAACTTTAGAAAATATTTTGACGTAAAAGAAACTCATAGCATTTCTCTGTAATATTCAACAATATAGCAGAAAGAGATACAAAGATAATTCCATTTTTAAAAAACTAAAGAAAGAATAAAATACTCGGGAGTCACCCTTCCAGAACACCTACAGAAACTATGTAAACAGCCTTATGAAACATACTTTAAAGAAATAGAAATCTCAGTAATGGGAGAAATATTAATTTCTCTTTCTTAAGCTTAGCCAAAATAAAAAATGACAGAAAATCCTTAATAAATGTATTTACTCAGCACCATATATATCGAGCTATCAAAAGATTTGCTTCTAATCAATTAAAAAAATAAGACAAAGCACCACGTGAAGGAACAAAAGGTCTAGAATAATAAGGGATGTAATGCAAAATCTGTTAAGTACCAGATTTAAAACTATGGAAGAAAACTATAATCATGGAAGCAATTTGGTACCATTTAAGAAATAAAGAGGCTGATCAGAGCAATATATTAGGTACAAAATAGATAAAGGTAAGTGGACACAAAGACCTAGTATTTGAAAAACCCAGTCATCTAAGCAATTAGGTAAGAACTCATTTTTTTATGAAAACTCTAGGAACACTGGGGCAGTTAGATCAGTTATTAGAGCACTGGACATGGAATCTGGAAAAATTGAGTTCAAATTTGGCCTAAGTCACTTACCAGCTGTGGGATCTTGCCGAAGTGATTTAACCTTTGTTTACCCCAATCTCCTGGAGAAGGAAATGGCAAACTACTCCATTATCTTTACCCCCAAAAAAACTGTATAGTGCATGGGGTCTCAAAGAATATGATACTGCTAAACGACTGAACAACAACAATTTGGGAAAAATAAAGTCACCTGACAAAAAACTAGATAGGGACCACATTGTATGCCATGATATTCTACAAACAAGTATATCACTTAGATATGAATAGTGATAACATAAGCAAATCAGAGGAATATAGAACACATACCTAAGAGATTCATATGTAGAAGAGTTCATGACCAGAGAAGAGATAGAGTGGTTCCCAAGAAATATAATAAATGATTTCTATTATATCAAAAGAAAATATTTTACACAAAAATACAAATGCAGCTAACATTAAAAGAAATTCAGAAAAGTCGGGGAAATCCTTGCAGCAAGCAAGTTCCTATGAAGTAGTTTTCATTGCTAAGATGAATAGGCAACTGAATGAAATTGATATGACGAAAAGCTGTTCCCCAATGACTAAATGGTCAAAGCTATATATTCAAGTGTGAAGGCAGTAGGGAGCCCTTGGAATATGTTGAGTGATATGGTCCAACCTGTGCCCTAGGAAAAGTCCTTTGGCTACTATATGGATGGAACATATTAGGGAGTGACTTGAGGCAGAGAGATCAAATAAGGTTGGAGGAACTGAAGGCCTCATCTAGGGTAGTAACTGAAAGAAGGATGTAGGTGAGAGATGCTGTAGAGGCAGATACAGCAAAATCTGGCAAGTGGACATGTGGGGTGAGAGAGAGTGAACAGTCAGGAATAATGCCGAGACTGTGAATGTGAGTGACTAGAAAAGTGGAGATGCCTTCCACAGAGCATGTTCTGAAAGAGAGTGGGGTTTCCAGGGTGGAGAATAATAAGTTCTCTTTTAAACATGTTGAACCTAAGATAGTGTTACCATTTCTGGCTCTCATATCAAATGACTGACTCTGACTGAACATGGGGTCCATTCAAGCTCCCAGGCCTTTAAGAAGCATGTCATAATGCAGAGAATACTAGACCTAGAGTCAGGAAAACCTAGGTTCGTATTCTATCTTCCACACTTACTGAGCTGTGTGATCCAGGACAAGTAACTCAACCTCTCTGAACCCAAGTATCCTCATCTGGAAAACTGAGATAATTATATTCCTACTTCTCAGGATTGTTACAAGAATCAAATGAGGTAATGTTTGCAAATGGTTCTGCAAACGTTAAAATGCTATATAAGCAACACTTACCATTCTTCCAAAGAGTTTTGGATCCATGGCAGCTCTCCCAAGTCTTATACTTGTAAAGTTGACTTTTGGATGTAAGCAGAAACCTTGGCATACTCCTCTCCATCCCCAGCACATTTTGGATTGAAATAGATCCACACAGAACTGTAAACTCTCTGAAGACAGAGGAAAGGTTTCTCCAAATGACTGATATGAGAACTGTAAAGCAAAACAACCCTGAGATTTTATCTCACACCCAGCAAAGACAGCAAAAGATAGAAATAATCAGTGGTGGAAAGCTTGTGGAAAGATGATGACAAGGATTACAGAAAGGAATTCTGAATTGTGCTAAAAAACAAAAAGTGACCAAAATGCCCATCCTCTTTGACTCCCAAATCCCAGTCCTCAACACATGCTGTAAAGAGATTAAAAACAGCTCTTTTTGTAGTCCCAAAGAACTGAAAAGGAAGTGTATGTCCATCCATTACAGAATGACTAAGCAGATTATGGTACATGAATGTAAAGGAAAATCATTGTACCATGTGAAATGATTAAAATAAAGAGTTGAGACAAACGCAAGTCATTGACCTTAACTGAGGCAGAAAGAAGGAAAAGCAAGAAAACAACATTCAATGACTACAACCATGTAAAGAGAAAGAAAATGAAAATATACTGAACTCTGTGTACCTACAATGTCTTGGAGGAGGAGCAGAGTCATATGGGTCTATGGGCACAGAATATACTGTCAGTTAGGTGGATGTATTAGTGGATTTGGCTAAATTGCTTTTTCAATCTTCCTTGAATCTGTTACAACTGGGGAGGGGAGAGGAAGGACATATTCAGGAAAGAATGTGATGTAAAAATAAATCCAGGTGAGAAGTTATGAGAACCTAAACTAGAGTGATGTCCATTTGATTGAAGAAAGGGAACAGATGTGAAATATGCTCTGGAGATCAAACTGATGAGACTTAGAAACTGAGGGGAGATGATGGAGAGAGAAGAGTCAAGGATGGCTCCCAGTTAGTGAACTTGAGTGACATGAAGGATCAGGGTTACTTCATGAAAAAGAAGATTGGGTTGGCAGAGGACCAGGAACTTGAGATACCTATGGGATAGCTGGAGGGAAATGGCTGATGTGAGAAATAAACTCCTTCAGGGTAGGTTCTGTGTCTACTTTTTCATCTTAGCCCAGTACTGGACACACGGTAGGCCTTTTCAGTCATTCTAAACACATTTTCTCATTTGTTTCCTTGTGGTAACCTATGTATGGAGTGTCTCTGTCCCTCTCTAACTTTTGCATCTGGATCTAAGAACACTCTTGAATAGCATCCATGTACACGTTCAGCCCCTCAACCAGAGCTAACACTACACAAGGGGTTATTAAGGCACAACTATGTCTGGCTGAGGACCTTATACTTAAGTCAAGAGGGTGAGGGCATGCAAACAGCAAAAAGGCAGGCCACCAGGGGACATAATTGCAGTCATCGAGGACATAAGGAAAACTTGTCTCTGTTTTGCTAAGCAGCTGCTTCTCAGTGGTGGGGGAATCAGAGGACAAGATTTCCTTACCACCTAGGAAAAATGTAAAAAGTAGCATCCCACAGGGATCCATGCTGAAACTGCTCACATTTTGCATTTTTACAAATGACCTGGATAGTGAAAGAGTGAAAGCTCCTAGTATTTGCCTGTACTCACTTATCTCATGCCGATAAGATAAATGCCAGGCCAACAAGGGACAGATAGCAGTAGGAGGAGGGAGGTTGGAGGGGAGGGAGGTTGGGGGGGAGGGAGGTTGGGAGGAGGAAGAGGAGAATCATGGGAACAAAGGAGAAGATCAACTTCAATGGGAACAAATAATCCCATTTAAAGAAATTACTGACTGATTCTTGTCCAGGCACTAACTCTAATTTGTCACAACCTCAAACCAGTTGTTTTTCCCACTCTGGACTTCTGTTTTCTCATCTGTAAAATGAGTACAGTGGGCTCTATGCTTTCTCAGACGCCTTGGAGCTCCAAAACACTCCAGTTTTTACAATTCTCTTAGAAGTAGGACCAAGTGGAGGAGCTCTATAACATTAGCAATTCTGTTTTTTTTTTCCCCTCAAAGGACCATTTTCTGTTATTTAAAACTGAAGGGTGAAGTAAGTGTGTGATGCTGAGGTATGTGTGCACTGGCTCTCCTGTATAGGCAGGAATCATTAAAAAAATGTAGACTCCATTCTTCCATTCTTCTCCTTTCCCACAGAGTCTGAAGAAGACCAGCAGGATTCCCCTTCACTATGCACTGTCCTCCCCAGCAGGGGGTAGAAAAAGTGGATGCCACAATTTTAATCATGCTTGATTTAGCTATGGAGCTTCCTCCAGTATTGTTTCGCTTCATATACTACCCAGGTTTGGTCATAACACACACACACACACACACACACACACACACACATCCTCAAAGTAAAGGTAATTGTACTTTTTGCAATAGACATCAAAGGTTGGCTCTTAAGGAATTTATAAGCTGCTTTTGTGGAAAATCACTGAAACGTGAGAAGAAAGGAGGAAATGTACCTTCCTCTTTTCTCTGGAGAGGTGGAAGAAAACAGGTGTGGAATGTTGCACACCCTACCGGATATGGTGGCTGCATCAATTTGTTTTACTTAACTGTTTTTCTTTGTTGTAAAAGAAGGATCATTTGGTGCTTAGGCAGCTGGGAGGGGGAAGGGTTATCTAGAAATGAATGTAATGTAAATAAAGATTTTAATTTTTTTTAAATAAAAGAAATAAATGAGAAATATCTATGAATATAGTGCTTGATATTTTCAAATTTGATACTTCCATACTCTCATGCATTTGTGATGGGGGGGGGGGCTCTGCTCAACATACTGGAGGCCTTCCTCAATTTCCCTTGACTGTACAAGGATCACTTATCTTTTCCACTTGCCACATGAACACTAGGCTATCTTTTTTTAATCATACATATCTTTGATGATGTAGTTTGAATATTTCTCTTCTAGAATTGGATATTTATAGTGTACTACAGTTTTCTCATGTCCACCACACCTTTCCAATGCCCCTGGAGTAATCTTCAAGTTCAGCTGCTGGCCACAGATGAAATTCCCTTAACAAGGAAGAGATGCACACACATATCTACTCGTATACACAAATACATATGGCATGCAGTGGAAAAAGAGTCAGACGTTAAGTCAGGAAGACTCTTATTCCTGAGTTCAAATCTGACCTTACTAATGTGTGACCCTGGGCAAGTCACTGAACCCTGCTTGCCTCAGTTCTCTCATCTATAAAATGAGATGGGGAAGGAAATGACAGACCACTCCAGTATCTTTGCCAGGAAAACCCCAAATGGGGTTACAAAGAGTCGGACACAAGTGATACAACTGAACAACATAATACACAATGCTATATATTGCATATATAATATACAATAGCTATATAGATCTATATACAGCTAGTAAAGGTCCTAGACTAGATGTGACTGAGTTTACAGGTCCTTTAAGGATTGTCACTAGCACCTGAAACCAAGAAGGACCAATACTACAGAAGAAAAACAGAAATCCTAGGCCCATATCTCAAAGCCAAGGGATAAAAAAAGAGACCAGGGGAAAGAAGCCCTTCCCCCAAGGGTTCAGTTCATAATACCCACACTCTGTGAGTGATCTTCACCCTTGAGACACAGTAGAAAAGAGAGAGCTTGTCCCAGGCTGTCAACTTTAAAAATGTAGCCTTCTTGTACAACTGAAGGAGACTGCTGCCACCCATATAGTAGGAGAATGCAGAGAAGCAGAACAGCTCCATCATGTGATCTGGCCATGCTCCCAGCCCCATTTTATACACACACACACACACACACACACACACACACACACAAGCTGTGTGAGGTAGATACATGGTTTCATATGCAATTCTTTATTTCTGTCCTCTTTATATGAAAATATTCATGTTTGATTATTTTCTAGTTCATTAAAAATTAAAGAAGGAAAATTATGTGGAGATCAGAAAGAGGCGGCATGGATTCATCAAGAAATCAAGAACTGGTTATAGCAGAGAAGCATCATTTCCTTTGGTAACAGCATTACTGGACTGGTACAACAGGTAAATTCTTAATATCTAGTTGTCCTTTATTTTAGCAAAGTATCTGACCTAGGCTGTATTGCTAGACTTATCGATGAGATGAAGAAAAGAAGGTTAGACAACAACTAATTAACTGGTTGGTTAATTTCAGAACTGTTGAAGGGTCAGATGAAAAGAGTCATCATTTACTAGCTATATAACACTCGGCAAGTCACTTTCCCTTCCTCTGCCTCAGTTTCCTCACCTGCAAAATGAGGATAATAATAGAACTTACTGCTCTGGGTTGTTATGAAGACCAAATGTGATATTATTTATAAAGAACTTTGTGAACCTTAAATCTATAACAGTAGTTATGGTGATGATGATGATAATGATGGTGGTAATGGTGATGATGATGAAGGTGAAGATGATGAATCAGCAGCAACAACAGAATGCAAAGTCCAAGAGATGAAATCCAAGTTAGTAGAGCATACAAATCCAGGGGAAGTATCAAATACAATCATAATTTTCTCAGGAAATATTAAAAAGTTAATGACCATGACATATCTTCAATTCGTTATTATTATTGGTAGTATTGCTGGTGGTGGTTGTTCAGATCTGTGACTCACACTGTGATATTCCAGGGCAGAAACTCTCTTCACCAACGCAGGTTGGAAATGTGTGTGTTACTATAATTTTAAAGAATCACCTGGAACACTGAAGGGTTAAATCATATGCCTATTTTCAGTTAATAGGGGACAGAGGCAGTCTGGTTTTGGTGACTCTAAAGTAAACCCTCCAACTACCATTCCACACTGCTTTTCTTCCTTTGGAATGTATGTAAAATAGCCTGGTTCATCCTAATAGTTCAAGAGGCTTTATGTCTCCAAATAAACACAAACTATACATAGAAAAAGAATCTTTTAATAATGCTATAAGTAATGAGTTAGTTTCAAGGCATAACTAATTCACATTCAAAGGAAAGCTTCCTAGATGAACCTTGTTAAATTCAGGTTATGGGTGTCAGCAGATGTCTTAATGTGATATTTCATTATTGAAAATATGCCTTTAACCTACAAGGATGGAGCTGTTAGTAGTAGAACTTCACTTACTATTAAATGAACTTTTGTGGGGGGACAATGGGGTAGTATCAATGATTTAAAATCTTATCACACAGGTAGTCATATAATCTAGCTAAATGTAAAGTCAATCCTAATCTCCCTATTTGGAAAGACCTTTGTCTTCCATCTAGCCCAACCCTATCCCAATACAACCCTAGGTCTAGTTCCACCTATTCTCAGTGAGGTCTTTCCCAATATTTGAGCCCTCTGTGTTCTCTGCTTATTTCTGCTAACACATCTGCACCACTCATGGTACCTAATCCTCCACTGTCTTTTCCAGTACCTTCACTCTCCATGTCTAGTTCCTCTGAGTCTGCATCTCCTATATCATTGAACACAAGGCTAAGGTGCACAACGGCTTTTTATTAAGTGCTTGCATAAGGTGGCTTCTTGTTAAGGGTACATAATGACTTGGCCTTCAGCAGTTGACAGAAGGGTTACACTGATGGGGACTAGGTACCGTTTAGCAAGACAAAACTCAGCAGAGAGTCACAAGAAATTTCTCTTTTTTTAAATGTTATTATATTTTTTTAATGTTCTACAATCACTACCATAAAACTTAGATTTCAACCCCCCCATACCTACCCCCCTCCTCCCTCCTCTCTCCCTAAGACGATCTACAATTCTGTATAAGGTCTACATATACTTTCCTGTTGAATACGTTTTCACTGTAGTCATGCTGTGTAGACGAACTCAAATAAAAGGAAGAAATCATATAACAAATGAAAACATAATACACAAATACACACACACAAGCATAGTCTGCTACATTCTGCGAATGAATTCCGTAGTTCTTTCTCTGAGTGTGGAAGGCGTTTTGCTTTAGAAAACAATTGAGAATTTTTTTTAAGTTCTTGCGTTATTACGAAGTTCCAAGTCTGCCAGAAAAAAACTCTCACACTGTGGTCGTTGCTGTGCACAAAGTTCTCCTGGTTCTGTTCTTTTCACTCAGCATCAGATCATATAAGTCCTTCCAGGCCTCCCTGAAGTTTTCTTGTTCATTATTTCTTATGGCTCAATAGTATTCCATTACATTCATATACCATAATTTATTCAGCCATTCCCCAATTGATGGGCATCCCCTTGACTTCCAGTTTTTGGCAACTAAAAAGAGTGCTGCTATAAATATTTTTGTACATGTGGGACCCTTTCCCATTTTTATGGTCTCTTGGGGATACAGTCCCAGTAGTAATATTGCTGGGTCAAAGGGTATGCACATTTTTGTAGCCCTTTGGGCATAGTTCCAAACCACTCTCCAGAATAGTTGGATGAGTTCACAGCTCCACCAATAATGAATTAGTGTTCCAACTCACCCACATCCCCTCCAACATTTATCATTTTCTTGTGCTGCATGTTTACCAATCTTATAGGTGTGATGTGGTACCCCAGAGTTGTTTTGATTTGCATCTCTCTAATCAAGAGTGATTTAGAGCATTTTTTCCTATGATTATAGATGTTTTTAATTTCTTCCTCTGAAAATTGCCAGTTCATATCTTTAGACCATTTATTAATTGTAGAATGACTTGTATAGTTATAAGAAAATTTTAATCCTAAATTAGGGAGATATTTCTGACAAAGACTGCTCTTAGTGAATAGGAAATGAAGGTGCAAAAATAGATTTGTCTCTGGGCACTAGCTATTCTGTATTCTAAGACCTTGGTGCCTGGAATGATGAATCTTCTTTTGGAGAGGAAAATGCCTTTCATTGTCAGGGCTGTGAGAATCGACTCTCCTTATGCTAAGGTTCCTCCTTAGTCAAATGACTAGGAATATGAAGACTCTTCCCTTCTAAAAGAGCTATAGCTGAAAGCCTCTGGGTGTTAAGGGAAAACTGCATCTACCCTTTATGCCATAGAAAAGAAGCAAGGAATCATCTGAGTATTCTTATAGAAGTTAGAGTTTGGAAACAGTCCTGTCCAGTAGTGTGAGACCAGCATAAAGGAAGAGTCAACAAACAGACCACAAGTATTTATTAAGTGCTAATGATATATCAGGCACCATGCCAAACACTGAGATACAGAGACAAAGACAAGGTCTTTCCCTCAAGGAGCATTCAAAGTCTAACGAGGGAGATGATGTTCAAACAACTACATGCATATGAAAAAACTAGTGTGGAAATAGAAAGTAATCTTAAGGGGAAGGCACTAGGAGTAGGAAACTCTGGAAAAGGCCTCCTGTAGAAGGTGGGATTTAAGCTGAGTCCTGAAGGAAGAAGTGAGAAGTGTCAGCCTTTCAGGCATGGGGAGAACTACAAGTTCTCTTTATGTATATCTGTCTCTCCATACACACTCCATATTTGTGACTGTTCTTCCAACTGATGGTATATTTGTGGGAGAGTACCCACCCAGATTTAGAATGGAAATATTTTATTAGTACCTCTTTTTCAACTATACTATCAACTGAAAGCCTTTACTTTGAACTAATTATGTCCTCAGATTGACAGGAAAATCTAATCAGATCTGTGGGTTTTGAGTGGATGCATATCAAGTGAGTACTCTGAAACTAGTCTTGTTTGAGGGTACTCACTGTGTGACCTGGAGAGTACCCCAAGGAACTACACTTGCTGAATGAAAGTCACTATATTCTCCTTGCACAATGAATGCCCGATTGGTAAGCCACTGGGCTACCCCATGGTAAATCTAGTTTGGCTTGTTAAGATGGTTGTTATGCTTGTATTATTGCATAGGTATTCCAGTTATTAAGAAACCTTAATGACAAAATTAGATTAATTAATTTTCCTAGGGAAGACTTCTGAGATGATTGATTTGCTACTTATTAACATTGTAATCTTATGACCAATGAAAAGATCACAGTGTGGCAGATTTCCTTGGCTGCTTACGGCTGCTAGGCATGCCCTTTGAAATATCCCTAAGGGTTGAGAAGAAGACAAGAAAAAGTTGAGAGGGTAAGAGAATGAGACAGATCTTATAAAAAACCCAGGCTTGAGAGAAGGGAAGGACCAAAGCAGAGGCAGACAATTACCAACAGAAACAAGCTGCCTGAAGTCATAAACTAAAAGTCGCTTCCAGTACTATACCTAGGAAAAAAAAAGATAATGTACCAACATTTTTTGGGGGGAGCAGCTTGGTACAATTCTTGGTCACGGCATAGAATAACTACTTCCAGCCGCTGCTTCAAGGTCCCATTACCATGGCATCCTTCTCCTGAAACTCACTTTACCTAGCACTGGAAGAGATGAGGAGAAGTTTCTGTGAGAGTCAAGCAACGCCTTTCCAGCACTGCAGCCATGGTT
The DNA here is from genome assembly GCA_023548195.1 of Bettongia penicillata ogilbyi. NCBI lineage: Eukaryota > Metazoa > Chordata > Mammalia > Diprotodontia > Potoroidae > Bettongia > Bettongia penicillata. Next base: position 3,748,734 of record JAJHZJ010000438.1, read on the forward strand.
AAACTGCGATTTGTACAGCCATCACTATACCTTAACTGAATTTGGTGCTAGGTATACTTAGGGCTAGTTTGATGTAGTTAGGGCTCTGGTCACCTTCAAGATGTAAACTAGCCCAGCTTTAGAATTTGATCCATGAACGATGTCAGGCCAAGGGAAGGTAAAAAAGCTTGGCCAAGGCCACATGGATAGTTACTGTTATAGCATGGATTGACATTCATCTCCAGACTCCTAATATTAAGGGCTCTTTCTAGTATACAACATTGTCTTCCCCCTTCCCTTCCGCATCCTCCCTTCTCTCCCCTTTCTCTCCTACCTCGACCCCACAGCACACAACTCTGAATTACTAATCTCCATTCAATATTCTAACTCTTTAATCACTCAAGAAAGGCTTTAAAAAGTTAAAGTTAATATTACTAAATCATTTAAAGTGTTGGACACATAGTATGACCCTAATAAATACTTAATTATTAGTGAAAATTTCCTTTCTATTAGAGATTATTGCCCAGGCCACCAGGTCACAGATATCATCCCATTTCATTCTGCACAAGGAAGGCAATAGAAAAGGAACAGAGTCAAACAAAGTATATTTTGGTTGTCCCTTTAGGCACAGTCAAGTCAATGACTCTAATGAAATAGACAAGTCAGTGCAATAAAACAGATCATTTCAGAATCACAGAACTTGAGAGTTAGAAAAGAGCAGTGATCTGTCCTCAAAGTCACAGCTGCCTCATTTCCAAGGGTCTATCCTCAGACCTCAGGGTAGATCAATCCTGGTAGGGCAGCTAGGTGATGTAATGGATAAAGCACTAGAGCAGGAGTCAGGAGGACCTGAGTTCAAATATCACCTCACACATGTGACACTCACTAGCTGTGTGACCTTGGGCAAGTCACTTAACCCCAACTGCCTCTTCCTGGGATATCTCCAGTCACCTTGATGAATATCTGGTCACTGGATTCAGATGGCTCTGGAGGAGAAGTGAGGCTGGTGACCCACACAGCCCTCCCTCACTCAAAAAACAAAATCAAGTGCAAGTCATGTCATCATTTTTTCTGATGACATGGCCTTCTTCCAGAACGAAAGATAAACACACACACAGATCAATCCCAGATCATCACCTTCTTGACTATTCCTACTCAAAATGTGCCATCTCTCCTTACGAGACTAAGAAGTCCTTGTCATCCCATTTGTATTTGAATCCTTAACACTTGGCACAATGTATGATACTGAGAAATGGTTTAATAAAATGCTTTTTCATTCAATCATTCATTCATTCATTCTCACTGGATACAAGAACACAGTGAATCAAAAAGAAGAAAAGGAGCTTACATGACCTTTTCCATGTTTCTCTGCCCCTTCCACTGAGCCCCACTTATTTTTCTTTTCTGGAACAGTTCCCAGAATTCTTTGAAAGGTCAAAAATTGGACAAGGACTCACTTATACGTGTTTCTTTTATGCTTATATGCAGAAAAATGAAAGAGAATAATTCCATTTGGAAGAAAAGAAGTGAACGTCATCTAAAGGCTGCAATTTTTTTAAGAAATTATGTAGACAAAAGGAATTAGGTGGTGTAGGAGATACAGCTCTGGGTCTAGAGGCAGGAAGACCTGAGTTCAAATCCTGCCTCAGAAATCTACTTGTTGCATGACCTTGAGCAAGTGACTTAACCTCTCTGTGTCTTGGTTTTCCTCCTGACAGGGGTTGTTCTGAGGCTGAAATGAAATTGCATGTATATATATATACATGCATATATATATATATATATATATATATATATATATATATATATATATATATATATATATATATATATATATATATATATCACTTCCTCCACCAAAACAGGCACAGGCCCCTGAATGCAGAATACTACAATGTAATTTCAATAGGAGTACACATGTCTTATCCACACTGGGCTGTGCATCAACCAGACCCCAATACCTGCTTTATTCTTCTGTCTTAAGCAACAACAGCAGATGTGATGCCCCCATCCTTGCCTGAGTCTATCTCCTTCACAGTGATGACACCCTGCCCTCTACTCTTGACCACTCCAGAACTTACACAGGCTGAAGGTGAGGTGTGTGTATACTGGAAATGTGCCTAGGATAAGGGAAAATGTATTCATCACGCTGCACATGCTTGACAGCTGCCACCTAAAGGGGGCTTTCACAGGACTCCATTCTTAATATAATATTTCCTCCTGGTATGGGAGAATAACCACAGCAGTTTAGGACAATGAAATTTGAAAGTGTCTTTACAAAGAAGCCCAAATGGGGCTCGTTCAGTGAGGACACTTGATGGTACCAGTTGTTGACAGAGAAAGCACATCTGCAAGGTCTGAGAGTTTAGGCTACTCAGATTAAAAAGAAAGCCTCAGGAGAGGAGCCAAGATAGCAGAGTAGAAAGATTCAAATATTCTAGCTGCTAACCCACAACCCATAAAATACCTGTAAAGAAGAACTCCCAACAAATTCTGGAGCAGCAGAAGCCACAGAACAACAGAGTGGAGGAGATTTCTGTTCCAGAGAGACCTGAAAAACTGACACCAAAGGTCTGTTTCACACCAGACCCAGAGCAGAGACCAGCTCTGTCTTGGCCGGGTGGCACCGAGAGGAGCAGATCTGAGCAGGCTTCAGGGAAAGAATCTCGGGCAGCCGTGCACATCCCTCCACCCACAGGCACAAAGGTCATTGAGAGAGCCTGTTTGGCTGGCCGAGAGGGGAGCAAGGTGTCTCCATAACTCAGGCTCCCTTGGGAGTCAGCAGGGGAGGCAGCAGCTGACAGGGGCTCCCAAAGCAGGCAGGAGGTGAGATCCATTGTTGATGGTCTCCACATAAAACCTCTGAGGGAAATGAGTTCTGTGAGGCATCCCTGCCCCCACCTGAGCAGCTGAATTTAATCTCACACTGAATAGCAGCCCTGCCCCACTGAAAGTCCTGAGGATGGGGAGCAGCATTTGAATCTCACACCCCAAGCACTAGCTGGGCTGATCTGCAGGTGAGGCGGGGGTGGAGAGGAATCTCAGAAGTCAGGTAACTGGCTGGGAAAATGCCCACAAAAGGGAAGAAAAATAAGACCATAGAAGGTTACTTTCTTGGTGAACAGATATCTCCTCCCTTCCTTTCAGATGAGGAGGAACAATGCTTAGCATCAGGGAAAGACATACAAGTCAAGGCTTCTGTATCCCAAACATCCAAAATAAATATTCAATGGGCTCAGGACATGGAAGAGTTCAAAAAGGAAGAGAAGTGAGAGAGATGCAAGAAAAGCAAGAAAAGCAGGTCAACACCTTGCTGAAGGAGACCCAAAAAATTCTGAGGAAAATAACACCTTGAAAAATAGGCTCACTTAATTGGAAAAAGAGGTTCAAAAAGCCAATGAGGAGAAGAATGCTTTCAAAAGCAAAATTAGCCAAATGGAAAAAGCGGTTCAAAAGCTCACTGAAGAAAATAGTTCTCTCAAGATTAGAATGGAACAGATGGAGTCTAATGACTTTCTGAGAAACCAAGAAATCATAAAACAAAACCAAAAGAATGAAAAAATGGAAGAGAATGTGAAATATCTCATTGGAAAAACAACTGACCTGGAAAATAGATGCAGGAGAGAAAATTTAAAAATTATAGGACTACCTGAAAGCCATGATCAAAAAAAGAGCCTAGGCATCATCTTTCATGAAATTATCAAGGAAAACTGCCCTGAGATTCTAGAACCAGAGGGCAAAATAAGTATTGAAAGAATCCATCGATCACTGCCTCAAAGAGATCCAAAAAGAGAAACTCCTAGGAACATTGTGGCCAAATTCCAGAATTCCCAGGTCAAGGAGAAAATATTGCAAGCAGCTAGAAAGAAACAATTCCAGTCTTGTGGAAATACAATCAGGATAACACAAGATCTAGCAGCTTCTACATTAAGGGATTGAAGGGCATGGAATAGAATATTCCAGAAGTCAAAGGAACTAGGACTCAAACCAAGAATCACCTAGCCAGCAAAACTGAGTATAATACTTCAGGGGAAAAAATGGTCTTTCAATGAAATTGAGGACTTTCAAGCATTCTTGATGAAAAGACCAGAGCTGAAAAGAAAATTTGACTTTCAAACACAAGAATGAGAAGAAGCATGAAAAAGTAAACAGCAAAGAGAAGTTATAAGGGACTTACCAAAGGTGAACTGTTTACATTCCTACATGGAAAGACAATATTTGTAACTCTTAAAACATTTCAGTATCTGGGTAGTTGGTGGGACCACACACAGATGTACACACACACACACACACATGCACACACACACATGCACATTCGTGCACGCACACACATGTACACACAAGCATGCACACACAGAGAAAGAGCACAGAGTGAATTGAGTAGGATGGGACCATATCTTAAAAGAAATTAAGGTAAATGGTGAGAGAGAAATGTATTGGGAGGAGAGAGGGTGAAATGGAATGGGGTTAATTATATCTCATTCAAAAGGCAAGCAGGAAAATTTTTCATGGAGAGAAAAAGAGGAGAGCTGAGAAAAAAACATGAAGTTTACCCTCATCACATTCGAATAAAGGAAGGAGTAAAATGCACACTCATTTTGGTATGAAAATCTATCTTAGAGTACAGAAAAATGGGGAAGAAGGAGATAAGCAGGGAGGGAGGAATGATGGAAGGGAGGGCAATGGAATAAGGGAACAATTTGAGGTCAACACTCTTGGGGAGGGACGGGATCAAAAGACAGAATAGAAACAATGGGGGGCAGAATAGGATGGAGGGAAATACAGTTAGCCTTATACAACATGACTGTTATCGAAGTCATTTGCAAGACTACACAGATATGGCCTATATTGAATTGCCTGCTTTTCCAAAGGGAATGGGTGGGGAGGGAGGGATGGGGAGAATTTGGAACTCAAAGTTTTAGGAACAACTGTTGAATATTGTTCTTGCTACTAGGAAATAAGAAATACAGTTAATGGGGAATAGAAAGTCATCTGGCCGTACAGGACAAAGGAAAAGATGGGGACAAGAGAAGGGAGGGATGATACAAGAGAGGACAGATTGGTGATAGGAGAAATTAGAATGCTCAGTGTATTGGGGTGGGAGGAGGGGATAAATGGGGAGAAAATTTGGAACCCAAAATTTTGTGTAAATGAATGTAAAAAGTTTAATAAATTAATTAATTTTTTAAAAAAAAGAAAGCATCCTTGTGCAAACTTAGGCCAAACCACTCCACTGAGTAGAGGGAGAATCTGGTCTTCTAAAGAGTGAATTGTTAATTAAGATTTGACAACATTGTTTAAGTATCTTAGCAATTTAAATTAGTAATGTAATCGCACTCATGCAAATTTTATGGATTTAAAACAGGCTTATGGAATAAAACAAATATGACCGATAATAAAAACCTCACTGGCAAAATCTTGGTTTGTCCCTCCTCCCATTTTGATTGCTAATAGAACCCTTTTATGTGCTGGATTCACATCAATGCACCATTACTCTGACATGTCTTACATGAAATACATTCTAAATATTTGTCTTAAAGAAAGTGTGCTACAGGAAAAAAAGATTTATTCTGTGCCATGTACATATTTCATACCCATCCAAAATATTCTTTTATCTGATATCAGCCTGTGCTGAATGCCCATCTCTTCGATAAACCTTTTGTTTTCTTGGCTTTTCTTTCCCTGTCAACTTCCAGTCACATACTTTTCTCAGTCATAAAATAATGACAGCATTTTAGCCATTGAAAATTTTATGAGGTTTCCCAGGAACATAAGAGATTCCAAAAAGTAACCAAGATTTTACTCAAAAAATATGTAGGAAGGGTGCATTTGGAGGTACCTATAGCTTATCTACACCAACTCAGAATACGTGGAGTACATTTGCTTTAAGGCAAAACTTTAGCCCCTAAAAAAAAGAAACATGTATGAATCACAGAATGGGAGAGATGGATAGGGCCTCAGACATACCAATACTATCATATGTAGAGGTAGGAGAAACATTAGAATGCTAATTTAACTACATTAGAGAGACTGCAGCAAGGACTATCAGAGAATCATATAGGTTTGCTAAGCATAGTAAAGGCTACCATGTATGGGAAAGGAAGCATGCAGGAGCAGGAAAAGATGCCTGTAAATTAACACTGAGTCATGTGGACAGTGACTAAAAATTGAGCTCTGACAACAGGAGAAAAATAGTTGCTTCTAACCCTAAGTTAGAGTTTAAGCTCCCATATTTATGCACATCAAGTACATATATTCTCAGGTAGCATTGGGACTTTGCCAGCAGCCCTGGGCCTGCTTTGAGCTGTTATCTCTTTTTCTTTACCATTTTCAGAGATTGCTCTCAAGAAGTAGAAATTATTGTGTATCACATGGAATCTGTATTTGCTGCTCTAGAACCCTAACTCCTTCAAAACACTGATTTTTATGTTAATATGAAAAATGAGTTGGACAACGATTATTGCTCTAGAGGTTCTAGCCAATGATTGAACCACAGAGGACACAGAAATTAGCTAGCTAAAGTTAGAAGCAGAGATCTCTTTGTTCTGCCTGATGGGTGGCTTTAAGTCCTTAGACATCTGATGTCCCCATAGTGATGGCAGGGGTGTTTGGGGTCACTAAGTGTTAGGAACAGATTCTTTCCACTGAAAGTACAGTAGAGTTTTGAGTCCTCAGACAGTCTGGCTTGTTAATGTCAGAGAGCAGCTAGCTAATATTGACATTGCCCAGTTCTGGATTGCCTATTCCACACCCACATACTGAGTTTGACTGAAAGAACTAATTTGATTGAAAAGGCACAAAGGTAAATCAGTCTCCATACTTTCTAATCATGTCTCATGTGTTACCAGCAGGGCCCCAGAACTGCTCTCCTTTGCCCTAATTTTTGTGACCCCTGCTTTGAGGTCTGAGCCTAGAAGGGCCAGAGGCTTTATGTCTAACAACATTCCAAAAACTTGCACCTTATTGATTGCATTTTGGAGTACAACACACACACACACACACACACACACACACACACACACACGTTTTAAAAGGAAAGCAGCAAATGGAGGGCAAGGACTATTCATTTTGTCTTTACATCCTAGTCTTAACCAAAATGTCTTTAACAAAGGAGGCACTGAATAAATGCCTGTTGGACTGGTTGGATTGAAATAAGTAACAAACAACTGAGTGGTCTGAATACTGATAAGTTAAAAGTAACAGTGAACAAAAGGATACGGTGACTTCTGTGATGAGCCATGCCTTAGAAAGGCAAATATCCCTGAACATGCCTGAGAAGATGGATAACAACCCCTTCCCCTATTCTACCTCTGACTATGGACGTGAACATTGTACAGATCTTAAGGGTCTCAAAAATAACAAGATTTGTCCACTGAGGGAAATGAGCTGCCTGACTGCTTATGAGAAAGAACAGACTGGCTAATATTATGGTGGGGGAACAGGTATCATGGGAAAGAGGTTCCATCTGCTTGTCTCCAAAGGAGAGAACTATGAACCATGCTCAGGAGATGCAGAGAGGCAAATTCAGGATGGATGTAAATAAAAATACCTTAACATCCCGAGTTGCCCCCAAAACCTGGCAAATGTTCACAGTAAAGCTTGGAGGACCTCTTGTTGCCTCAACAGTTCCTCACTTAGTTAGGCCCAGGTTGAAACAGATGATCTTTAAGGTCTTGTCTAGCTCACAGATTTGGGGAGCCAATGACATGACCTGGTCCTGTGGTTATAGCTCTTACCAAGAGCTGACTAGCAGAGAAAACACTGTGACCAAGATCAAGCAGATCTGAGAAATAGCAGTCAGTGGGAGGTAAGAGCTTCATCAACCCACAGATGTAGAGATTTCCCCTTGCTGACATCCCACCCCTGAACTTCATTAGGACCCACCCCCCATAAGCTATATCAAAGCTTTGTCACTGTCACAATGATAAGGCTCTTTAGCATTTAACCCCCAGGCTCTACCAAACTACCAAAGTGGTGTGAGTATCAGTAGGTAAAGGGAGTTTCAATAAGCCAGATATGGTAAATAAAAGAGTTTTTTTAGGGGTGAAAAACTATTCCTCAGTCCATGGGGCCTTCTTGGGTGACGTATAAATCGGTGAAATTTAAACTGATATCCTTTGGCCTCTCAACAAGGTGTCAGTGGATATGTCCACATTCCACAAGAAGAAAGATATGGACAACTGAAAATTTTCAAGTTTCCTTCTGTGTAAGCTCATTAAACTGATGAGGGGGAGGGAATTAAACTCCCTGGATGAACCCCTCTTTATATCATTCACCCAAGTGATGATTCAAGTTTTCTTTAACAATCTAATTTTTTTAGAGGGAGGAGACTAGAAAAAAAACAAATTACACATTTATTTTTTTTTCTAAAAACAAAACAAAAACCCACCAGACAAACATTAAGCATGTCTTAATCAGTGGTGTTTAAATCTTTAATTGAGAAAATATCATTTTCCTACAATGAGGTTCTTGATTGGAATTTAAGCAAACCGAGTGTTGGAGCCAGGAAATGTGCTAGCAGAAACTTAACAAAAGAAAGATTAATGTGTCTCTGAACTGCATGTGTACAATGCATACCAAAGTGAGAGCTGCTATCTGCCACCCAAGTGAGCTGAAGAGACTGGGATATTAACATTTTACAAGGGAATTTGATTGTATCGGAACTCTGGAGTCCATCTAGTACAATGTCATGCCGCAGAGTCCTTAGAAAATTTTAGGCCTCCACTAAAGCTATGTTTATATTAATGTGTGGCTATTTTCCTATTCTGTTCTTATTTCCATATTCATTTATATACCTAAAATTTCACATAAGGACAATTTCTTCTTTCAAGCCATTGAAAATAATATATATTTTCTCTTTAAATTCCATCTAAGGGCAAATATCAAAGTCTGAAGCAGGACTCACTTCTGGTCAATATCATCCTGCTTTGTTTTATTCATTTAAACACTAATGTGAGTGTAATTGATGTAGGTTGGGCTCCTGTGTGTAACTGCTGCAGGCACAGGATGGCTGCTTCCTTATTCAGGTTGGCTGCCTATTGTCCTCAATCTTAGAATGGACAGCAACAATTCTCCCATCCCCTTCTTAGGGAAGGAGAATGGGGGTGAGGGAAGGGAAGGGGAAGGGGATGAACTAAGTCTGGGAGGAAGAATTCCAACTTCCAAGAGAAATTCTTGCACTGGCCATGCCCCTGCAGGAATAGGAGTTGCCTAAGTCTACACAGGTACTCATTTCATTTCTTCACTAGGAGCTATGCAGTCATTGTCCTCTGAAAGAATATTGGAGTCCCATGGGCATTTCCAACCCTTCTAGACAATATCCTAACCCCTTTATCTCTCTCTTTTGAAAACCTCAGCCCCCATCATGCTGCCTCCTAGATGAAGACTTTACTGACTCAGTTTTAATGTTCTTCTTACCACCATCCTGCTCGGAAACTCTTTGGGACATATTTTTATTTACTCATCTTTGCACATGCTGCTTCCCCTTGCAACAGAATATAGATTCCTTGAGGGGAAGGCCAAGCTTTTGATGTATTTGTATCTCTTCAACAACTCATGCCTGACACATAGTGGACACTGAATAAGTGCTTGCTGAACTGAACTGAACTAGCTCCACCACTGCACCAGTGTGGGCAGTGTTCTCTGGGAAATGAGGACATTAACGCCTGCTGCTGTGTCTACCCCATGGGGATGATGGGAGGTTCAAATTAAATATGTCAAACGCTTTGCAAACCGAAAATTGCTGCATAAATAAACATCAGCTAATATTACTGTTGCTGTTAGTCAGATATTCCAATGGATCAGGGATGTCTTGGTTTGTATGCTCCTACAAACAAAGCAGATCATATGTCATCCACACCTGCCCATTCTGTGCCATTCTTGTTCATATCTTCACTGAAATTCAACATGGGGGTCCACCCAGCCCACGAGAGGCCTTCATCAATTTCCCTCAAATTCACAGTAGTGTGATGGCAGCTATGTGGTGCAACGGATAGAGCACTGGGCTTTAAGTTGGAAAGACTCATCATCCTTAGTTCAAATTTAGTCCTAGACACTTACCCCTTGAGCAAACCACTTACCCCTGTTTGCCTCAGTATTTTCATCACTAAAATGAGCAGGAGTAGGAAATGGCAAACCACCCCAGTATCTTCTCCAAGGAAGCCCCAAATGGGATTATGTGGAGTTGGACACAACTGAACAGCAACAACATGAATGGAATACTCTGGCTATCCATTTTTTACCTCTCACTTTTACCATGTGACCAGTTCATTTTCTCTTCTTATCCTACAATTTACTTGATAACATCCGTTATTTCACTTGGTCTCTCCTGTGTGGATGGTCAGGCCAAACTCCTTACAGTCTCTTCAAAGAAGAAGCTCTAAAATATCTTGGGGCCTGATGCAATCAATACAATGCAACCTACAAAGAGGAAAAACTGGAGAACCTACCCATCATTCCCTGAATTCTGAACTAGATCTCTTCCTTCACAGTGGAAAATCATTTTGCTAAGGATACATTTCCACATCTTATACTTCATCTGATGTTTCTTATCAGGGGTCACTGAATTATTTCTGTTGTTATGTCTTTCAAGGAATTCAAAACAACTTTGACAAATGGATGAGAGACAACTTGTTATGAAACAGCTGATAAAACAGTGTTTTATTCTACCAAATCAAATGTTTTACCATTATCAAAAATAAATATGAAGGGATCTTAAATTTTCTACATCTTCAAAGTAATGGTGAAATGGTAATGATGTGGTCCTTTGGGAACTCCTGCTTGTTTCCTACTAATACCTATTACCAAGGTTGCTCTTGATCTGTGCAGAGTATAAGAACTTTGTGCAAATGATGATAGGAAAACTGATCAGTATTAATTGATGCTCCCTCAGTTACCTTTTCCTTTATATTAACAAAGTCTAAGATTTTTTCCCACGATTTCTTCTCTTCCCTTCCTTCAAATACCAAATAGTCCAACAATGTCCTCACAATTTTACTGTTTCCAGTATGGAACTCCTTCATATACACTTAGTCCAACCCATCTGCTTTTGCCATCTCTGTTCTCTGGTGCCCTTTTTACCTCCTTAACAAACACATAGAAGACTGTGATGTAATGGTCCAAGTATGATACTTCTACTCTCCTTGATTGAAAAAAGAGTTGGAAAAAATGTTTTTTTGCAAATCATTTCCATTTTTCTACTGTTTTAGTTCTCCCTCCTTCATCCCTGAAAATCTTTAGGAAGACTTTGCTCAATTTTTATCTCTCTCATTTTTTTAAATTATTTTATTCTGAATCTGAGTACCAAAAACATATCGTTTCTGTATACACAGCAGAGTACAAAGAGAAGATTGTATATAAAACTGTAAATCACCATTTTATACTGCTTGCTCTCTTTAAAATGTATATAATAAATTCCACACATTACTTTCAAAACTGCTCACCTACATTTCCTTCTAAACTTGTTTTTGAACTCTTCTGTGGGCCACAGAGGGTTGGGGGACATCAACAATCCCCCTTCCTCAATTCCCTTAGCAATTGTAGAAAAAAAGTAAAAAATAAGGATCATAAAGAAAAAAAAAACAACAACCACACAGTGGCCGTGCCTAAAAATGTACAGCACTTTTTACAATTTGAGTTGATCACCACTCTGAGGTAGATGAAACGCTTCAAAAAGGGTCCTTTGGGGACATGGTTATTGCACTGAACAGAATTCTTCCATCTTTCAATGTTGTTCTTGTATAAATTGTTCTACTGTTCACTTCACTTTTCCTCATTTCTAAATTTCCAGGATTCTTTGAAATCATCTCTTTTATCATTTCTTATGGTATAATATTATTTCATTATATGCGTATACTGTAACTTTTTAGACATGTTCTAATTGATGTGCACACTCATGGATGCTAGCTAACTTCTCATTTCCCCTTTTAATTCCTCCCTTCAGTATCAAGAAGTTTGCTTTGCTTAGTTATTCCCTCCCTGGTGTGATACTTCCTGTTAACATCTATGCTCCTCAGCTTCCGATTTCTGCTTCTTTTCCCATTGAGTTTGATTTATTTCTATATCAACATGTGTGTGTTCAACTCTCTTTTGTGCATTTCATGTAAAAATTAAGTTCCTCTAATACCCATTCTACCTTTCCTCTATATATGCATCCTCTTCTCACATAAGCCAATTATTAAAAAGCTTTCCACTTTCTTCTTACTTTCTACACTACTATCTTCCTTTGATCTCCAATTTTCTTTCCCCCTTAAAACTCTTAAAATAGAACCAATGTACCCTCAGAATTTTTTTTACTCTTTAGGCCTGTCAAGTACTGTTTGAAGAAAAAGAGGTTCTGAAGGGACACTTGTTTCTTCTCCCTCTACTAGAATGCTAACATAACATCATCATGTAAACTCTCCCATTTGCTTCAAGAAATTTATCTAAGTTTTTCTTGACTCTGATGTGTCTATTTCCAAGTTCCTATTCAGCTCTGATTTTCATTAGAAATGTGCATAAGTTCATACATTCCTTTTATTTGTTGTTGTGGTAAGCTAGTAGTATGACAAAAACTCTCAGTTTCATATACAATCTTTTCTGGTGTTTTCCTATGTAGATTCAAATGCTCTCCTTTTGGTGTTTAAGTACAGAATTTTTAAAGAGAAAAATTTAAAAAGGAAAGAAAATATTAATGTGATTAAGAAATAAGTGGCTCACTAGGTACTGGCCAAGAGGTAACACTTGTCAATACTCATGTTTGCTGATGGTCTAAAAATAGGGATTCTTTGCATTCTCTGCTGCCATTCTTTCCCAAGCACTGCAGAAACAGAAGAGGGTGGTATTTTTTTTTTTAATTGTTCTTTGTTTCATGTATTGTCATAGCAAAACAATTTTCATCATTGCACAGCTAGACTACTAGTGATATACCTTTCCATATTTGGCTTAGGTTGGTTCTTAGAAAACAGTCTGCCACCAAGGCTTCAATGGAATCCTCTCCAGTATCAGAGAGCCTGTACCAGCTAACCCTCCACTGTAGGAGCTTTTCAGGACACAAGTCATAAAGAGGAATAAGAGGATAACTGGATGGCTTATTTTTGTGGCTAGTAGCAGCAGAAGCAGTAATTATCCCTCAGGTAGTATAGATAGAAAAACCTTCCATGGCTGTTCAGCCTGTTGCATTCTTATCCACACCTTTGCATAAAATCTCTGTGAACTATCTCCCTGAAACAAAGGAGTGCCATAGCAGATGGTGCCAGCAGCCTATGACATCTCATATATGAGGGAAAGGGGAATATATGATGACCCCTATATCAATGAGTAAGTATTTATTAAGCAATTAGCATGTCTTCATGACTGTGGGAGATGCATGAGGTACAGAAGATATATAGCATCAAAAGTGGTTGGGGAAGACACATGTACATAAGAAAAAAATAACACATATAAGAAGTTGTATACCTAATGACTGAACTGTTTGGGGTAGAAAAGGAGTGGGGGAGGAGGGGAATATGGCCTTGGGGAAATCAATTCTGTTGGCCCCATATTGTTGGGGGTGAAGGACAGGAAATTGCTCCACTAGGATATGGCTGCTGTCAGGGAAAGGATGTAGGCACCCTGGGATCTTCTCTCTTAACTAATTCTTACTAACCAGGTGCTAATTGGGTGGTTTCTATGCTGCTGAAAAGTTTCAAGTACTTTCAGGATGCTCTAAGTTCACAGGGATAAAAGGCAGATCAGCCAGCTCTAATTAGAGTTCTTCCTATATTATCTCCATCTGAGGAGAGAAAAATTAATCTCTATTGAGCCTAGCAGATCCACAAAAGTCAGATGCTTATTTTCTTTGATTCCATTTGAATGAGAAAGAACATTTCTTTCAAGTTGTAAACAAAAATCTATGTTTGAAAAATGCTAATAGTCCACATCTATAAACTTCCCAAGTCAGTCTGTGTATTTTTATGCCTAGACATACCGTGCAAGTTGAACAAATTCTCAATACTATCACTTAATTTTCATTTGCTTCTTTCTCTTAAAATAGAAGACAGAAAATACATTATGTTTAATTGAAAATTCTGATTATTTGGACTGTAGCTCATCAAGGTATAACTGTATTAAGGAAAGTGGGTGCCATGGAAGGTCAATAAGAAATGAGCATTCCATAATGGTTGATATCGTATCATAGCAACCTAGGAAAGTTCTCACAGGGTATAATTTGGTGTTAAGCTCAATTCCACTGAAATCACATCAATCTAACAAAAGAATACAAACACTTACTAAGTACATAACAGTAAGCTAACTAAGCACACAACACTGCCTCAGGTATTCAGGTGGCTAGAAAGGTAGAAGGTCTGCTCTGGGCCCTTGATGACCTTAGACTATTTGGGACAGAAGTGGAGCTAGCAATTTCCCACCTACAGTAAATAGTGAAATAGACACTTGGGACAAGTGGCATAAAAGGTACCTTCAATAAATATAATGACCAATCTTGGCCCTGGGAGAAGGGATGAGGCAGGTAGGAGACTATACACAATGAATGTAGAAAATGCTATTGGATGCAGTTAGCATATCAGTTATTACTTAAGTATTTTCCTTGATCACAACTGAGGACAATATCTGCTCCATGTTGTGAAAAGAAAAGTTATCAGTAGAACTTATTTGTGTTTTAAATGTATCCTCAAATCCTACTAGGGAGACCTTACCTAGGGTGTAGTCAAGCTGGGCACAACATCTGACAGCTTCCTATTTTAATTAATCGTTCTAGCTAACTGGATGCTAAGGTCAGATGTTTCTCCTTGCTTAAAGAACGCAAGCTTCAATAGGTCTGTGAAATTTTCAAAACCATGGTTGACTCAGTTTCACTATGGCTCTGCTATTGGAGAATTAAGACAAAAGTTCACAGGTTGGTGGGCTGGGGGAAGCCCTTCAGACAGCCTGTTCTCAAACACTGAACAGAAAGTAAATCAATCATAACTAACAAAATGAGAGCAAATACAACTGATTGCCAAAGAAAAATTACTGAGAGGAAAAACCAGTCAAGTTTAAAGGAAGGGGAGATCGTTTGGGGGCTGGATTGCCCAGAGAAAGGAGATTACAAAGAAAAAGTGGGACTGAAGCTAAGGGCCCAAAAGATAAGTATGGTTTCTGAAAGGTTTCTTCCACATCTTCACAGTAGGAGGTTTATATCTTTACACTATGGCGAAAATTTCCCCTGTAATCTAAAGGAACATTAACAGATGCACTCAGGAGTTGCCATCCAGAGAATACATATATTTTTAGTAGGTAATTTCAATGAGATCCCAGCTGGGGATTTTGTTTTTCGAAGCATTCAAAGATGCTTAAACATGACAGCAGTAAAATGTTATTTTCATAAATGCAAGGCTAATGTCTTTTGGGGTCAAGGGAAATGGAATTAATCCACTTAATAAGGAGACTTTGCTACTTGGTCCCCATTGGTGCTAATGAGAGCCAAGTGGCTAAATCCCTACCCATGAACATGGCCCTGAAGATTTTCTTGGTTACTTAAAAGAATGAAAACTATGCAAAATGGCTGATCATTTTGCTGACCAAGGCTGACTTAGGTTTAACATTCTCATCGGTAAGGCTGATTAGAAGGAGAACAAAGGTGTTTGGGCTTCTCTTTAAATTGTTTTTCAGTTTTAGAATTAGCCTTAGAAAGAATCACCTCACCATGCAAAATCTACTGCTTTAGAAAAGCTGAAGTTTTTGTTGTTGCGTTTTTTTTCCCTTGTCTGCTCTTGTCCATTCTGATCTTATAAACAACTCCTTACTCCCCAGGTGGGCTGTTGCTCAAGCTTGCTTTGCCTTTAACAACCACCTAGCTGAATGGTAATAATCAATACTGCTAGCCCAGTATAACAGAAAGGGGGGAAGGGTATTTAGGTCATTAAACATCAATAGACAGAAATGAAAAAGCAGCACCTCACATCATTAAGAAAATTAAGAGCATACCATGCCTCCTGGTGTAACATCTCAAATGAACACCCACGGAACTTTTCTTGCTGAGGAACTGAAACACTAGAAAAGCTACTTAGGGTACAGTCTTTGTGGGGAAATGTTCCACTGAGTTCACAAGGGCAAGAACAACTTTTCCCCAAAGGATTCAAGAAAGCTTGGATCTGAAGTATAACTCCTTCTCTTTATCCAGTGGTCACGGAAAGTCCCACTTCTATTTTCCAGCTTCCAAAGAACTCTTACTTTAAATTCTCTTTAAAGGAAACTCTGGGGACCAGAGAACAAGTCACGTTAAATCGCTGTGTACTAATTAAGTCTCCTCTGGCGACTGATTTGAGGAAAATTAGTACAAGTATTGCCAGCACTAGCGTCAATCAAGTAAAGATAGCCCTAAATTATGTTGGCCACCACAGGGCTCCTTTGGACCGTTGAAAGTTACTTTATCTTAAAGTTAAGTCAAGCTTAGAGGCCAACAAAACATCTAACCAGCAAAAGGAATGTTTCAGCTTGGGCTTGCTGACGTGACTGAGCTAGAACAAAAGACAAGCCTCTTGAAAACTGGGAGCAACTACAGCGCCTAGCCGTGTCCTAGCAAGAATCCTTGATTCTTCAAGTGCTCCAGTCTGTCCTTCCCTTCACTCCCTCCACGCTATTCCTCACCCCTTTCCTCCCTCCCCCTCCCCTTGAAGATCTCTGATCTGGGAAAACTGAAGACACCTAGATGTAATCTTTCACCCTTGCCTGCCTTAGCCCTGAGAAAAGCAGCCTCTGTTCAAGTCTCTGTTGCCTTCCTCCTACCCATTCCCCCTCTTCGCTTTCCTTTAAGGACTCTGGTCTTGAAGAGGACAGTTAAAATCCACCTAAGAACTAGAGGCCTGAACCCATTCCCATGGGGTCTATTTCTTTAAGATAGTTAGTCAGAAAACTTCAGGGCACCAAGGCTCCCCACCCCTCCAATCACCGCAGGGATGCTCTGAGCAAAACCTGCAGGATCCACCGTTATTGTCAGACCTTGAATTCTTGCAGCTCCCTTTTCTCAGAATAATAATAGCCAAATTATGATGGGGATTTCTAACAAGCTTCTAATTACCTTCTCTCTCTGGGTTGTTTTTTGTAACCTCCGTTTGTATCTGTCCTGTTGTCAATTTGTCTATCGGTACATGTCCCTGTCTGTATGTTGTGTGCTGTGAATAATTCTGTTATCTTGTAAGATTTAAATGCAAACAGTCAAATTTCAAGGGCTGCAGCTAGGGAAATAAACAAAAAAAGCTTTAACACTTTTCCTTGTCGTTCCTGTCTGGCCAACCTGGAATTACAATGCAAAGTTAGATCATTTGGGGTAAAACCATTTTTAGCAGATTTGAATGTTGTGAGATTAATCATAAAAAAATTTTGGAAAATGTGCTCAATAGGAAAGTATATGTAGAACCTAAACAGAATTGTATGCTGTCATGGGGAGGGAGGGGAGTATTGAGGGAAGGGTGGGGGGGATAAAATCTTAACTTTAAGGAAATGAGTGTAAAACATTAAAAAAAAATAAAATATAAAAAAAAGTTTAAAAAAATTTTGGAAACTGATCATTTGAAATAACTTTTAAAATTGTGGGTAGCCCATCTTTCTAGGTAAAGTTTGGAAAGGACACCTAGGTCCTAGACATTCTGCCCATCCTCTCCCAGCAGGTGTATACCGCCTTAAGTTCAGTAAATTCTGCTGCTGTGTGTGGGGGTGGGGTGGGGTGGGGGGCTGGGAAACATGGAAACATCAGGCCTGTAGCGAACATTCTCTAAGTTCTGCCTACAAAAATCACCACTGCTGGGACATCAGTTTCTCTCCTGTTGGTAAGTTTCACTTCTCTATTTCAGTTGAAAAAAAATTATTTTATCTCTATTTGATCTGTTTTCTGATTTGTAAAAGTAAAAATAATTATGGTTGTTGGTATGGGATCAAAATGATAAAATGATTGTAAAATGCTGAACATAATTACTACTATATGTTACATACAACATCAATATCTCTCTCTAATGTAATTGTTATCTTTGAAGTAGTTTTAACTACTAAAAGTAATAAGATCAATAATTTCTGAAAATGAAAATATCATCTGAATTTACTGTTGTGTTATTTCTAAGATTGTATTTCTGAATTTCTCTTAGTTTGTGAAAATTGAGTGACCACTGTAATTCAGAAACGGTGTTAGATAAAGTAATTTTTAATCTGAGTTTTGTTGAAACTAAAAGATGTTGGGAAAATTGTATAACATCATTTATGTTTCTTTATCAGTCCTGCTAACTTTGTTTTGTAATTGCCATTTAGAAAACCAGGTATTTTCACCTTTGTCTGTTAAAAAAGTTAGAGCTAATCAATTTGGCTACCTTCTATGATGTGGTAGGATTGCTAACTAAGTTATCTGGGTTTACTATTTGAATGCTGAAACCTAAAATTGTTAAGTGATTCCTGAGTATGGAAAGGAGGAAATGAAGTGAAAACTTTATTTAGACTCTTTCTGCCCATTCAGAACAAAATTAGAAAGGACCTCTGAAGTCATTTAGTCTAACTCATACTTAACCAGACATTCCCAGTATGATATACCCGATAGGTAGTCATCTAGTCCCTGCCTGAACAGCTCAAATAAATAGGGAACTGAAGATCTTCTAATGAATCCCATCTTGTTAGACATCTTTAATGGAGACTGCATTATAAATTCTAAAAGTTTGAATAAGAATGTCTAGCAAAATGAATTAGAAACTAATAAAGATATTTCCTAAACAAAGGGCCAACATTCACCATGCTTGTGTTGACTAATATGAGATTTTATTCCATATCTTAATGAATCAGTGATGTGACTGATGTGAACATTCTCTTCAATGGTATAGATTAGATTGTATCCCATCCATATCTATTCATCCCATACGACTCTTGTTTAGGTCCTTCCATAAAACCTCTCTTAGTGGTCCATCCTATGAGCTGGGGCTCTGTCTCAAGATTTCTTGCCATTACGTAGGAATCAATGGAAGACACAGGACTTCTACCTGTTACCCCTTACTACCTGACTCATCCACCTGCCTTTCTAATAGTACATATTTTTGATGATATGTTTTCAATGACCTTTATACAATGCTTCATTGAATACTATTATGCAGTCAAGTCACTTCCACCACATTTCTGCATTGCCCTCCCAGTGACCTGAAATTTTAATTCTTTGGAGACTGAGCTATTTTATAATTTATAATCAAGGGGCATTACTGGGAAAATAGTGATGCTGAAAAAGATGGACTTTTCTTTCACAAAGAAAATTGGATCCTGTAAATGCACTACATAATTTCTCAACTACAATCTAGTCCCTCTCATTTATTTCTAAGTCCACTTATACATCCATCTTTAATGTCTGTTCAAGATACCTGTAGAGACAAACCAACTACAAGATGTCCATCTAGTGGTATACCACAGTCTGGACAATATACATTCTTCATTCTTTTGTTTTTTCCTGTGTGGATAGTTAACATAAACTCTTTTGAGTGATTTGAGGTCTGCTTGAAGAAAAGCAGCCCCACACTACCTGCAATCAGGAGCACCCGAAGGACTTCACTAACTATAAGAAACTCCTCTTATAATTGTACTCTGGGTTGGCTGGACATCTACTCTGACAGCAGCAAAAACATGTGATGAATATATGTCTCCTTGTTTTATGCCTTCCTTGATATACTTAATCAGAAGGCCCTTGAGCAAAGTTAACTCTGTTGCTGTATCAAGTAATCTCATAAGATTTCAACACATAAATGAGACACCTTGTTGGGTGGCAGGCTTTAAAGTTATTTTACTTTATCAAATAAAACACTTCCTTCCCTATATTTTAAAGTATTTTTGTCAGGTTTTTTTTTAATTCAATCAGCAATTCTTAAGTCTGGGTGATTCAGGCTATTACTATCAAAGAGTATAGTTGTGGATTTTGTGAAAAACAAAAAATGGATCTTATCCACAATTCAGAGCCTCAAATTAAGAAAAGAACTACTAAAACAAAGGAAGGAAGAGTAGCTATACCAAGGTGCCATGGTCAGGATCAATCAAGATCTAATAGCTACCCCTGTAAAGGATGAGAAAGATTAGAAGAAAATATTCCAGAAGACAGAAGCTAAAGCAAAACAACTCACTATAACCTAACTAGTAAATCAGAGTATAGTATTGGGGGGAAGGGGGACAAATATAGCTTTAATAAATGGAATGGAGTAAGGATTTCAGTGCCTGCTCTGTGCAGTGTGGTTGTGCTTGTGGTTTGTCCTTCATTCTCTAAGAGGAATATGACATCATATAATTGTGAACACATGAATAAGATTATGTGACAACTCATTCGTATTCTAATGAAAGAGAAAACACATCTCCCCTCAGAACTCTTCTGTATTCAAAGGTACAAGAGGAAATAGATGATAGGGAGAGTTTGAGATCAATTTTATCATATTTTGACTATATTAAAGGATAAAATATTAAGGAAAGAGAAAGTAGTAGACTAGGGAATAAACTGTGATGAAGGAGGAGGAACTTACTATTTCACATAATCAGGGGGAGTGAGAAGACTAAAAAGATATAAAGTAAGTAGGCAGTAAGTAGACAACCATCATTTTTTATCTGAAATAAGTGGGGATTGTATATATCCATTCATGCACAAAAGATGCCCACAGACTGAATTTGATATTGGCATACCTGAATCTCAGGCCACCCTCCTGATAGTCTCAGGCCCCTGGTACTCCTAATCCCACCCTTGCTCTTACCTCCTAGAAGGAGCTTCATATATTGGGTTTTAGCAACTTTAATTTTCTAGTGGATAGTCTAAGTGTCCATGGGCCACAACGGCATCAAGCACATCTACAAGTATACCATGTTCATCTACTTCCAAGTGGGAGTGTATCTCTTTTGGAAAGATTCAAGCAATAACTTAGGCAGAAGAAGCCCTTAAATTTCCCTGTGATTGCCAATAGAATTTAAATATAAAACACTTAAAGTCTGTTGGACTCTGTATCTGAAAACCAACGATGAGGATATGTTTTTTTTATATGATTCACGTTCATTGCAGCATTGCTCTCTCAATTCTACTATTCCCAGAAGTGGAAAGGAGTCTCTTGATAAAGTTATAGTAATACAAACAGAAGACACCAACTTAGGTAGTAGGGGAGTAGAGAGAAGGATCGGCCAGCACACATTCTGCCACCCCCCCCCCAAGTGTACTACAAAGATAGAAAATGCACCAGTCTGAGTTCTAAGAGGGAAATACAAGAACAAATTCACAGTGAATCATTTTCCACCTCACATCAGAATAGGTGAGGTCAGCAAGAGGGATCTGAGGAAAACAGGGATAAGCGCTAGCAGTTATTAAACTATGGGGAACTTTCTATCACAGGGGCTCAATAAGGTCCTGGGCATAGCTGTGCCTCAGGGTAAGAAGTGATACCTCTCGGGCCTACACAGAGAGCCTGCTCTTGTTTATGTAGAATTATCATGGTCCCACTGACAAGTGTACTGCTTCCTACTCAGGGCTGTATCACAGAGCCAGGCAGGGACCTGTGCTAAGAGTGACATTCTAAGGCGAGGAGACTCATGGACACTAGCCTTTGTCCTCACTGAGGAGCATGAATAGAAACAAGCGGCAACTGTGATGACCTGTCCACTGCAGCAGATCAGGTTAAGAAATCCAGTGCCCAATTATTCGTAGAGGCCATTGAATAAGTAATGCAGGAAAACCAGACCTAAGGAAATTCCTAAAGTTCTGTCACTGAACCTGTAGATCATTCCCCTTCTTGATAGTTAGTGGAGTTCAGTAGGACTTGAATTTTATTGATACTCAAAACCAAGAACAGTAAATATCAGAGCTCAGACTGGCACTGCATGACTCAGAATGGCCCAGATCAGCAGACATTTGAGAATAAGGAAAGTTTGCATGTGCTCTCCCTGATATCCTGAGATAAAACACCACTCAGTACCCAAGAAAGCAACAGTAGGACTTGAGGACACAAACATGCTCCTGACATTCTCTCCACAGTTCCAGATTGCCAAACACTGACAAAAAGTTCAAAATTGAGAAGAAAGATCTGAAGAATGAGGGGAAAAATGTGTATTTAATGAAGATTTATTAGGTGGATAGGGATGCTCAAGCAACAAACTCAGAATAAGTTAATATCTTCAATACATTTATAAACAAAGCTTCAAAAATCCCACAATTTAAGCAGAAATTCAATTAGATTTCCCTTTGTTGTTTGCTCATTTTTCAGTTGTGTCTGATTCTTTATGGTCCTCTCTGGGGATTTTCTTGGCAATGACACTGAAGTGATTTGACATAATTTTCCTCTGACTCATTTTACATATGAGGAAACTAAGGTAAATGGGGTTAAGTGACTAGCAGCTAGTAAGTATCTCAGATTAGATGTGAACTTAGATCTCCCTAACTCCAGGCCCTACAGTCTACCTACTGTATCCCCTAGCTGTCTGTAAACTTCTGAAAAGAGTTTTCACAATTAATTAAAATGATTATGTTAATGAAATGAAAATGCTAAAAAAAATTGGGAAAAGAAAGAGAAATCTGGAAGAAAGTCAAGGAAATAGAATGAACAGCCTAAAAAAAGTTTCAACCAGGAAAATTTCCTATACAGTAAGAGCAATATTTTATGATCAGTTGTGAATCACTTAGCTATTCTTACCAACAAAATAAACCAAGATAATTCCAAAGGATTATTGATGTAAAATGTTATTCACCTTGAGAGAAAGAACTGATGGAGTCTTCATGAGGACGAAAGAATCCTTTTTTTAAACTTTTATTGTGATTTTTTGCTCTGGTCTGTACTTTCTTTTATAATATGATTAATATAGAAATCTGTTTTGCATGACTGCTCATATGTAGTATATATAAATTTGCTTGCCAACTCAACATGGGGAAAAGGGAGGGAGAGAACCTGGAATTCAAAATGTTTTAAATTAATTTTAAAAATTTTAATACATAATTGGAAAAATATTTTAAACATTAAAATAAAAAAAATACTTCAAATATTAGCTAAGCCACAGAATCCCTAATAAATGTTGTTCATTTGTTTTAGTCATGTCTGACTCTTTATGATTCCATAGGGGTATTCTTGGCAAAGATACTGGACTGGTTTGCCATTTCCTTCTTCAGATCATTTTACAAATGAGGAAACTGAGGCAGACAGGTTTAAATGACTTGCCTAGGCTCACACAATTAGTAAGTGTATGAGACCAGATTTGAATTCAGATCTTCTTGACTCCATGCCTGGCACTCTTTACATTGTGCCACTTAGCTACCCAGCTTAAAATTTAGAGTGGTCTAAATATGAAGATAATGCCTTCATGAACCAGTAAAAATATTAAAACAAAAGCAAGTTTATTGAAAAATTAGATGAAAACATAAGGTATCTCATAGCAAAAACAACTGACCTGACCTAGAAAACAGATCAAAGAGAGATAATGGAAAGACAAATGGACTATATAAAAACTATCACCAATAACAGTCAGATATTACATTTCCAATAATCTTATATCTGATCAGATGTCTTAAAAGCAGGATGCAAAATAGAAAGAAAAATAATCAACCAATCACCTTCTGACATCAAAATCAAATTTCCAGGGATGGAACCAAGATGGAGGAGTAGAAAGATGCACGTACTCTAGCTCTTCCCCCACAGTCCATAAAATAACTGTGAAAAATGACTCTCAACAAATTCTAGAGAAGAGGCCACAGAACTACGGAGTGAAGGAAATTTCCATCCCTGGGTAGACTGTAAGGCTGATAGGAAAGGTCTATCGCATCAAGCATGGAGGGCAGTGCAGCACAGCCTTGGACACACAACACCAGGAGGAGCAGGACCAGAACAGGACCAGAACTGGCCTCGGGGACAAAATCCCCAGCAGCAGTGGAGATTCTCAGATCCCTCAACCGGAAAACACAGAGGGCAATTGCAAAGGTCAGTCCTCTTTTACCTAAGTGACAAGGGAACAGGGTCCTCCTCTAATCCCAGCTCCGGGAGGTGGCAGTGATCACTGCAGTATCAGCAACAGTGGAGGCAGCAGCAGCAGCCATTTGTGGAACTCTGGGCCTAGAGCCACTGTGGGAATTGAGCAGCTAATCTGAACCTCAGCCCTGAGAGGCAGTCCTGCCCCTGCCTAAAGCCCCTGGGGGAACTGAGTAGCTTATCTGAATCTCAGCCCTTAGCACTGTCCCAGGGCCTAGATTGCTGGAGGTAGTTGTGGAGAGAGAATTCTACTATTCATAGATTCTGGGCAGAAAAGTTGTGGTAGCCCCCAGACCAGTGTGCAGGCCCTTGATTGTGCCACATTGGAGGAACTGAGAATTTTCAAGTCCCCAGAATATACCCTCCTCTTGACAAGGGACTCAAAAAACAAATTCCTGGCTGGGAAAATGACTAAAAAGGGGTAAAAAACTAAGACTATAGAAGTTTACTTTCTTGGTGAACAGATATTTTCTTCCATTCTTTCAGATGAGGAAGAACAATGTATACCTTCAGAAGAAGTCAAGGCTTCCATAATTTCCAAAGTAAATATGCAAAGATCTCAGGCCATGAAAGAGCTCAAAAAGCATTTTGAAAATCAAGTAAGAGAGGTGGAGGAAAATCTGGGGAGAGAAATGAGAGCAATGCAAGAAAATCATGAAAAACAAGTCAACAGCTTGTTAAAGGAGACGCAAAATACTGCTGAACAAAATAATTTAGAAATAGGATAAGTCAATTAGCAAAGAGGTAAAAAAAAGGCGAGTGAGGAGAAGAATGCTTTAAAAAGCAGAATTAGCCAAATGGAAAAGGAGGTTCAAAAGCTCACTGAAGAAAATACTTCTTTAAAAATTAGAATGGAAGAGATGGAAGCTAATGCCTTTATGAGAAACAAAGAAATTACAAAACAAAATCAAAAGAATGAAAAAATGGAAGATAATGTGAAACACCACATTGGAAAAACAACTGACCTGAAAAATAGATTCAGGAGACACCATTCAAAAATTATGGGACTACTTGAAAAGCTAGATCAAAAGAAAGTCTAGACATCGTGTTTCGTATTTAAGGAAAACTGCCCTGATATTCTAGAACCAGAGGGCAAAATAAATATTGAAAGAATGTACTGACCACCTCCTGAAAGAGATCCAGAAAGAGAAACTCCCAGGAATATTGTAGCCAAATTCCAGAGTTCCCAGGTCAAGGAGAAAATATTGGAAGGAGCTAGAAAGAAACAATTCAAGTACTGTGGAAATATAATCAGGGTAACACAAGACCTAGCAGCTTCTACATTAAGGGACTGAAGGGCATGGAATATGATATCCCAGAAGTAAAAGAAACTATATTTAAAAATAAGAATCACCTACCCAGGAAAACTGAGTATAATACTTCAAGGGAAGAAATGGTCATTCAACGGAATAGAGGACTTTCAAGCATTCTTGACGAAAAGGCAAGAGCTGAATAGAAAATTTGCCTTTAAGATACAAGAATCAAGAATCAAGAGAATCATGAGTAGGTAAACAAGAAAGAAAAATCATAAGGGACTTACTGAAGTTGAACTGCTTACATTCCTGCATGGAAAGATAACATTTGTAACTCTTGAAATTTTCTCAGTATTTGGGTAGTTTTAGGGATTATGCACACACACACAGACGCACACACATGCACATGCACATGCACACATGCACACACACACACATATATATGCATATACATACATATATATATATATATATATATACATTTACACACACAAATATACAGAGAGAGAGCACAGTAAGTTGAATAGGAAAGGATCATATCTAATAAAATAAAATTAATGAATGATATAGGAATATATTGGGAGAAGAAAGGGAGAACTGGAGTGGGGCAAACTATCTCTTATAAAACAGGCAAGAAAATGCTTTTTCAATGGAGGGGAAAAGGGGAGCAGTGAGAGGGGAAAAAGTGGCTCAAGGAAAGAGTAACATGCACAGTCAATTTGATATGAAAACTTGTTTTTCACTACAGGAAAGTAGGGGAGAAGGGGACAGATAGGGTGGGGGATATGATGTTAGGAAGGGCTAATAGGAAGAGGGAGCAATCAGAAGTAGATATTCTTCGGGAGGGACAAGTCAAAAGAGAGAATATAAGAAATGGGGGACAGGATAGGATGGAGGGAAATATAGTTAGTCTTACACAACATGACTATTATGGAAGTTATTTGCATAACTACACATATATAGCCTACATTGAATTGCTTGCCCTATCAGTGGGGATGGGTGGGGAGGGAGGAAGGAAGCAAAGTTGGAACTCAAAGTTTTAGCAAGTGTTGAGAATTGGTTTTGCATACAACTGGGATATAAGATCCACAAATAACGGCTTATAGAAATTTATTTTGCACTACCAGACAAGAGAGAAGATATGGGTAATGGAAGGGAAGTGGGATAGAAGGGAGGGCAGATTGGTGGAAGGGGTAATCAGAATGGTCGGCATTTTGGGGTGGGGAGAGGGGAGAGATGGGGACAATATTGGGAACTCAAAATTTTGTGGCAATGAATGTTGAAAACTAAAAATTAATAAGCAAACATTAAAAAATCAAATTTTCAGGAACATTTTTGCCTAAATCTGCAGCTTCCTAGTCAAATAAAAAATACCACATGCTGTCAGAAGACAAGAATCAAAATGCCAAGAAGCCTATCAGAAATACACAAGATTTAATAACCACTATTATAAAAAGCTTAGAGAATGTATGGAGTACCATATCCAAGAAGGCAAATATATATACGTCTATATGTGTATATGTGTTTGTGTGTGTGTGAATATATACGTATGTATATGTGTTTATGTATGTATGCATGTGTAGGTTCGCAACTAAGAAACTTGCCCAGCAAAACTGTGAATAAATTTACAGTCGATTTGGAGATGGAATGAGGATAATGGATTAGCAATGAAATAGAGAACTTCCAAAAATTCCTGATGTGAAGGCCAGAGCTATGCAGGCTCTGCTGTAACTTTGAAATACAAAGACTAAAATGGAGAGAAAAATATAAGGGTAAATATGAATGAGAAATTATGGAGATCTGAAGAATAAGCTCTTTTCCTTCTAATATATTTGATGATGCATTTCAATTCCCTCTCCCTACTAAACCCTATCACCTTATTTTTTTTCATTTGATTTTAACAAAAAAAGCATATTCACAATTGTGAAAAAGATGATTGCACATGAAACTGCAAATATGCTGTGGACAACTTCCTATTCCTTTCAAATATACCACAACATTACCATGTAAATTTATGTTTTTCTTCAGTCCTCCCCATCTTAGAAATAGTTACCATTATAGACATAAATATGTATATATGGGAAATTATTCAGTGTATACTTCTATTTTTATGTTCTTTCTCTGGATGTAAATAGTATCTTTCTTCAAATGTCCCTTTTAGCTCATTTGGGTATCTATAACGATCAAAAATAACTTATTTGTTCAAAGTCATTTTGAAAGAAATATTGTTGTTAATATGTACAATATTCTCTCGGTTTTGCTCATTTCTCTTATCATTTTTTTTTGTGGAAATCTTTCCATGCTTCCTTTTTATTACTGAAATTTAAATACACAATAAGAAAAGAAAAAAATTATAAACTTAAATACATAAGAGAAGAAAAAAGCATGTTACATACAACAGAACATAACAGATATTATACACACACACACACACACATATATATATGTATACATATATCTATATATGGCAATGAATTTCCATTTCAGGAAAGTGTATATAATAATTTCTATGTTATGTTGAGAGCTGTCCATCTTTTCTTTGCTTCCTTGCGAGTTTTCTTTTGCTTTCGGGCTGTGTACACTTTTGTTCTTTTTTCCCCTTTTGTCCCTAACCCTGCAAAGGCCACAATCAAGCTCTGACAAAGATACATACATACATACGTACATACATACATACATATGCACACACATATATATGTATATATGCATATATGTGTATATATAATATACATATATTATATATATGTATTATATATATATATATATATCTTTCCCTTCAGTTCCCTTTCCTTCCTTTCCCTTCCCTTCCTTCTCTTATTCTCCCTTACCTTCCTCTCCATTCCCTTTCTCCTTTCTTTCCCTTATATATACATACATACATATGTAGACTGATGCTTTCCCTAACAATTTCTAGTTCTGACCTTTGCTTTTATTTTTGCGTGCATCTCTTATTTCCTATCCCTCCTAACCCCTCTACTTCACTTCTTCCCTCTCCCTTGACCTCCTATCTCTTAACCTAGCCCCCCTCCAAAGATCTTTCCCTTATCCCCCTATGCCCATTAATCTAAACCTCCTTCTGTACCTGCCTTTAAACTATTCCCTCACCCTTCCTTCTAGAGATCCCTGCCTTATCCTCTGGCCCTCCCTATCCTCTTCTTTATTAATTTAACTTTTTAATACCCTTCTACATATGTATGTATTGCTCACTCTTGAACCCATTCCTGATGAAAGTAGGTTTCCAGAACTAACAACCCTCCTGCACCATCTATTTTCTCTGTGTCATTTTCTTCTCATACCTCACTTACCCCCATCTTTCTTATTAACCATCCAATTACTAACAACATTCTTAGGCATATGTTTTACCTTTTTGTTTTCAGAAGAGGTTGACAGCCTCTCCATATTGTGTCCCTTGTAATTAGTCTTTTTTATGTACCTTATCTTTCTCTTGTCTGTTGTATGTCAAATCTTCTACTAAGTTCAGGTTTTTTTTTTTTTTTGTTTTTTTATTGTTTTTTTTTTTTTAACAACGTCCTGAAAGTCTGACAGTTTGTTAAATGTTCATTTGTTTTCATTCAGGATTATGCTTAGCTTTGCTGTGTATGTTATTTTTGGCCAGAACCCCAATTCTTTTTCTCCCTAACATATAATATTCCAAAACCTTCAGTCTTTTAGTGTCACCACTGCTAGATTTTGTGTGACTCTAATGGTGGCACTGTTTTATTTAAATTGTTTTTTTTCTTGTTGTTCATAATATTTTATCCTTAAGCTGGGGTTTTCAGAATTTGACGATAATATTCCTATGCGTTTTTCACATAGTGTCTCTTTCAGGTTGTGATCAATGATTTTTTCTATTTCTACTTTCCACTCTTCCTCAAATGCTTCAGGACAATTTTCTTTAATTATTCCTTATATTATTATATCAAGATTTGTTTTTTGACCCAACTTTCCAGGGAGGCTGATTATTTTTATGTTTTCACTTCTTGATATATTCCCCAGATCAGTTGTTTTTCTTATGAGATATTTCACATTCTGTACCATTGTTTCACTTTTTTAAAAATACTTTGTTTCATTATTTCTAAATCTCTTGCAACTGTGCTGAATTCCCCTTGCAATAATCTGATTTTTCAAGGAGTTGTTTTCTTCCTTAAGATTCTCAATGGCCTCATTTAATTGGTTGACTTTCTTGTCATAATAGTTTTCCTCTTGGATTGCTCTTATTTATTTTTTAATGATTTTCCTCAGTCTCTCTCATTTGATTTTAAAAGTCTTTTTAAAGTTCTTCTATGAATTCTTTTTGATCAGGTAAACATTTGATATTACTCTTTCGGATACAAGAGGCTTTCTTTGCTTCAATATCCTCCTGTGAAGAGGAATCCCAGGCTTCTCCAATCCTATGTAACTCTCCATAGTTGAATTTTTTTTTTCTCCTTTGCCTGTGCAATTTTTTATTTGCAGTGGCTCAATTTTTATAATCACTTCTATTCCTGGAGTATGGGAGAAGGCGCCTCTAGCCTCAGACCCTCCTTCAGTCCTCCCCCTAGCTTGGAACTGGAACATAGACCTCCAATCTCCTGTACTTGCTCACCGCGAGCCAGGTTCCAACCCATTGCTTCTGCACTCATCAAGCAGGTGTTGGTTCCTTCTCACACCAAGCTACATCTCTGCAACACAACTGGGTCTAGTGTCCCTTCATCTTCCTAGCTCCGATGCCCCAACCACCCTCACAGTCATGAAGTAAAAGTTCTGGGGTCAAGGCAGCCTCCCAACTGAGATAGCCCCAGGGCCTGCTGCTTGTTTTTTAAGGGTAGCTAGTACGAAGCCTGGAGGTGTTTACTCTTCACAGGGACCATATCTAATGCTGGGATGTTCTTAAAATCGTCTCAGATTGTCTCAGGAAGACTCCTTTTCTGCCCCTACCCTTATTTATTTCTACCTGCTCAGTATACGCCCTGAGGTGTTATTTCATCTCTTTTGTGGTGGAAAATCTTTAGAGACAGGAATTTTCTTACCTACTCTGCCATGTTGCCAGCAGGCTCTCCCAAGTTTCTTTCAAAAACCATTGAGCTCATAACTTCTCATAGCACAATAATAATCCATCTCAATTATATACCACAGCTTGTTTAGTCATTCCTCAGTTCATGGATGTCCTTGCAATTTCCAGTTTTGCCTCAACAAATCCTATTCATTGAATGGGTGTATCTCACTCAAAGTGAGAATGTGATAAGACCTTATCCTTAAAGGGCGTAGGTCTCCCATTGCATCCTGGGAATATCTGGTGATTGGACCTAGGTGGCTCAGGAGAAGACAGTGATGCTGGTGACCTTGCACAGCCCTCCCTCACTCAAAACGAAATCAACTGCTAGTCATGTCATCATCTCGATGTCATGGTCCTCTTTGAGAACGAAGGACAAATGCAACCTGTGAATGAGTAGCAGCTCCTCACCTACCCCCCCTTCTCCTCTGGTGTTCGACCCAGGGTAGATACACTCCATGGCCAAGAGCTGTCTTTTTCTTTTGACTTTATTGGCTACATTTCTTGGTCAAAAATGAAACCTTAAAGCCAACGCACTCTGGAGCTCATAGACTGGACCACAAGTCCGCATCCACCTAGCACTGAGTGATTGTGATTACTGAATGATAATTGTTTCTCTTTTACCTAGGAACACTGAAGGGCTACCCCTTCCACTTTGATTTTTCTTTTTAATTGAAGGGGCCATCCCTTGAGTAACTTAAATAAGCCTATTTATTGAATGAGTGTATTTCACTCAAAGTGAGAATGTGATAAGACTATAGCCTAAAAGGGCCAGGGTCTCCCATTGCATCATGGGCCATCTCCAGTAGTCCTGATGAATGCCAAGTCACTGGATGTAGATGGCTCAGGAGAAGAAAGTGGGATTGGTGACCTTGCACAGCTCTGCCTCTCTCAAATCAATGCCAACTGCCAGTCACAGCATCAACTTGATGTTATGGTCCTCTTTGAGAACGAAGGAGAAACACAACAACAAAAACAGCAGTTAGGTACCACAGTTTGTTTAAACGCCATCCCATTTATGGGCAGCTACTTTCTTTCCAATTCTTTGCTGTAACAAAAACGCATAATATTTTGGTGTGTACTGGAATTTCTATTGATCAATAAATTTTGAGGAGATAATTGTTAAATAACGGAGTCTCTGGTTCAAGTGATACGGATATTTTAATCACTTAATTTACATTATTCCAAATTATTTTACAAAATACTTATACCATCCCTTTGCTTCACTAACAATGCATTAGTGTGCTTATCTTTCCACTATCCCTGTCCTTTGAATGTTGTCCTTCTTTGTCACCTTTGTTAATTTGCAGAGTATGAGATAAATAGTCAGGGTTGTTTTTATCTGTCTTTCACTTACTATTAGTGATTTAGAGCATTCTTTCATCTACTTAGGAACATTTTGAAATTCTTTACAAAGCTATTTGCTCGTATCATTTGATCACTTATTCATTGTGGCATGGCTATTAATCACATGTACTGTACATATGTGTATGTTGTTTCTATATGCTGGATACCAAATCCTTAGTAGAGAAATTTGATGAACAGATTGTTTCCCATTTAGCCCCTTTTCTTTTCATCCAAACTACATTCATTTTATCTGTGCAGAGGCTTTTCAGTTTGATGTAATGAAAATTTCATTTTTAAATAAATGTCTAAATTTCTTGCACTGTCAAGTTTTCTTACCTATACCTGTAGTGAATATATAATCTGTTTCTCTTCTAACCATTTTTAATATGATCACTAATATGAAGAGCATGTTTCTATTTTTAAGATATTGACTTTCACAGCACTTTATTCCTAGGTAAATTATGTTTTCTCAGTTATCAGACACTGGTCATTGAGTTTCATTGTTTCTGATTGTCTCTTGTCTAGTTTGTTCCTTTATCGATCTCTCTATATAAAAAGGAAAATAAACACTAGATGGTTTTGATTATTGCTACCTTAACATACAGTGGAATGTCTCAAAGTTCTATTGCCCTTTTATCCCTAATTCTTTTCATCACTTCTTTTGATATTTGAGATCTTTTGGTTTCCTTAGTGATTTTTGCTGTTTCTTATCGAGTTCTATTAAGGATCACCTTGACAACTTCATTGGTATGGCAAAAAAAAATTTTAAATTACCCTTGGTAAAATTGTCACTTTTATTTTATTGGAATGGGCTAGCCGTGACTCTTGAATGTTAATCATACTATTTTAGTTGTTCTTTATTTCTTTGCGGAGCCCCTTGTAACTGAATTTGTACAAATATTTGTTTGCTCTCTTAGATTGATCCCTAAATATTCTATGCATTTGAAGCTATTTGCAATGATATTTCCTTTCATGTTAAACTTTTTGTACACTTTCATTGTTATGCATATGTATAATTCTTTTCTGAGAGTTAATTTTATAACCTTCAACTTTTCTGTCTTGATTAGTATCTTTGTTTCCTACGATTTTTAAAGTACATCATCAAATCATGAGCACATAGGGATAATTTTATCTTTTTTTTAACTTTCTTTATGTCTTTGACTTCTTTCTCTCATCTCATTGCCTTTTCTAGCATTTCTAGAATTCTATCAAACAATACAGGAATAACTCAACATTCTTATTTTACAACTGATTTTCTTGAGAAAATTTCTAATGTATCCCGATAATATATGATACTTGTTTTTACTTTTGATAGATGCTTTTTATGATGTGTAAATACTTCTTATTGTGCCCATATGGTGTAGGATTTTTAGCAGAAAATGACGCTGAAATTTGTCAAAGAACTTTTCTTCATTCATTGGGATAATCACTTGTTTTGGAATGTTTTGGTTTTAATATGATAATTACATTGATGATTTTCCTAGTATTAGACTATCTTTGCATCCCGATATAAATCTCTCTTAGTTATAACAATAAATTTCTTTGTTAAATTGTGTGTACAGAGTATTATTTAAATTGTTGAGTCCATATTAATAAACGATTTAGGCCTATAGATTTTTTACCTGTGTTTTATCTTTCTAAAGTTTCAGTATTAGGACGATATTTGTTTCAAAGAACTCTTCTAGTAGGGGAGAGTCTTTCTTGATTTTGGAGAGCAGTTTCGGAAGGTTTGTTATGAATTTTTATTTAAAAACTTGGTAGAATTCTCCTTTGCATCTATCGGGACCAGGAGTTCTTACTTTGTGAGTTCCTTTATAGACTGGATCTATTTTGTTTTCGGAAATTTTGTTACTGAAGATTTCGGCTTGACTTTCTGATAGTTTGAGTGTTTCATATTCTTTAACATATTCCTCTATTCCTTTTTCGTTCTCAATTGCATCATAGAACTATGTCTATACTGTAATTATTCTCTTTTTATCTATTTTTTTAGAGATTTCAGCTTGCTCGTTTTTTTTATTTTCTTGGTTTAAATTTCAATCCTCTTCTTAAAAATCAGATCCATTAATGGTTAATCAATTTTATTTGTTTTTTTTTTCAACGAAAACAGCTTTAAGATTCATTTATTGCTCATATTTTTGTTCAATTTATCTATTTCTACGCTAGTTTTCAATATATTTCCTTGGGCTTATATTGTTTATTCCTCGAATTTTGTTTGCATATTCTGTTTTTATCTTTCTATATTTTTATTTTGTTAATGGCTGTTTCTAGAGATATGAACATCCCTCTCAAGACTATTTAACAGTATCCCAGAAATTTTGATTTCATCATCATCATTTTCTTTTACATAATTATCAATTTTTTCTATAATTTTTGTTTGAAAAATCCATTTGTGTAGGGTTTCATTATTAAGTCTCCATTTGGTTATTAGGTATTTTTTCTTGTAATCCCCGATTTAATTACTATTTTATTGCAATATGGGGTTGCAATGGATAGACTAAATATTTCTATATTTTTCCATCTGTATGCAATTTCTTTGTATACTAATACCTGGATAATTTCTGAAAATTTTTCATATGATGCTAAAAAATTGAAAATGCTTTCGTTACTTCATTTAAAAGATGCCTAAAATATTTTTCTCATATGAATCTAAGGATTTATCATTATTATTTTTATGATCTCATGAGTAAGTTTACTTTTATTATCAAGCTGATTAGTTAAATACACGTTTTAAAAAATATGTATAAGCAGAGTTTATGAATTATATCTTGTCAAAAACCTTGCTGAGAACAATCTTTTTGAGCTATAATTTGTACCTAACCTATTCTGGGGTCTCTTTTAAAAAAAAATTTGTACTTTATCTTTTTCCCCAAACACATGCAAAAACTTTTTTTAACATTTGTTTTAAAAGTTTTGATCTCCAAATTCTCTCGTCTCCCTGCCTTCCCCCTCCCATTTAGAAGGCAAACATTTTGATATAGAACATACTGTGTACTAATGTAAAATATATTTCCATGTGACTCATACTGTAAAAGAAAACGATCAAAACCCCCTAGAAAATAATAAATAATAAACTTTTTATTGAATAAATAAAGTTTAAAAAGCTGTGCTTCGATCTGCAATCAGAGTCCATCATTTCTTTCTCTGGGGATGGATAACACTTTCTATCATAAGTCCTTTAGATTTGTCTTAGATCATTATTTTCCTGACAATAGCGAAGACATTCACAGTTGTTCATCACAACGATATTGCTATTACTAGGGACAATATTTTCCTTGTTATACATATTTCACTTTACTCCAAGTCATGTAAGTCTTTTCAGGTTTTTCTGAGAGCATCCTGCTCATTATTTCTTGTAGCATAATAGTATTCCATCACAATCATACACTATAATTTGCTCAGACAGTAAACAATTGATGGGCATCTCCTCAATCTCCAAATCTGTGGCATCCGGAAAGAGTTGCTATAAATATTTTTTTTTTGTACATATAGGCCCTTTTCCTTTTTTTTTTTTTTTTTGTCTCTTTTGTGATACAGACTTACTGGTGATATTGCCGAGTCAGTGACTGTGCATAATTTTATAGCCCCTTGGGCAGTTTCCAGTTGCTTTACATAGTGCTTGAATCAGTTCACAACTCCACCAACAGTTCATTAGTGTCTCAATTTTCCCACGTTCCCTGCGGTATTTGTCAATGATGGTAAAAAAAAATTAGGAATGTTATGAAAATAACTATCTGCATAAATAACGGGAATGAAAAAATTAGAACATTTTGTCAATAAATGCAGAGAAGCTTTTTCATAAGATACAAAACCGTATCACTCCTGTTTTAAAAAAAAATCTAGAATTCATGGCACAGCTGTACATTGTTCCAAATATTCTGGAAAGCAATATTTAATGAGGCCCAAAGAGTTGTTCCACTGAGTACAGTCTTTCACTTAGTGATACCACCACTAGTTCTATTCTCAAAAAGTTCCAAGAAGGAAGAAGAGGATTTTTAAACATAAAAATATTTATAAACACTTACTTTTTGGTGGGAAAGAATTGGAAAATGAGGAGATGGCCATCAACTGAGGAATACCTGAAATAGTTATGGTATATGAATGTGCCGAACTACTCCTCTGAAATAAGAAATGACAAAGGGGACAGTTTCAGAAAAACATAGGAATATTTGTATGAAATGATACAAAACGAAATGAGAAAAATCAGAGGAATACTTTGCATAATAACTGCAATATTTTAAAGCTAATCACATTTGGACGATTTCAGACCTGTCACCAAGGTAAGAACCAACCACTATTCCAGAAGATTTCTGATGTAGCATACTACCCAGCTTCAGATAATGGACTGATGGATTCAGAGTGCAGATTTAATGATCTTACCTTTTAATTTCTTTTTTCTTTCGTTCTTTCTTCCTTCCACACTTTCTTTCTTCCTTTTCCACTTCTTCTCTTCCTTCTTCTTTTGCTCCTTTCTTCATCTGTAGTAATTGCATTGCAATAATACAGGTTTTGAAGCAGATGGAATTGGTTGTTGGATAAGATAAAATGTAATTCAGGGTACATTTTCCTGATTTAAAAAAAAAAAAACTTACATACATATAAATATCTCGCAAAAGAGTGGCAAATCTCAAGTTTCATTTTCATCTAAACAAAAGGTAGGAAGAATCTATTCTAAAAATGTAAACCCACATCCTTAGATAACCTCAGCAGTGAAATCTATACCTCACTTCAACCCAACAGAGGAGGAGATTGGAGTCCTAAGAATGAATACTTCCACAGCTTCCAGAAGGCTTTAGTGCCACTTGATGTCTACTATGAACATAATTTCCTCCTATATTTTAACTTGAATTATGCCAAGAAGGAATGTTTGGATCTCATAAATGCACTCAGTATGGTGGCAGAGAAGGCAATCTCCTTGTCCTTGACAAGAGCCAGCTTTCAAAATGATGGCACAAATGTAATACAGTGACTCTAACAGGACACTCACTTCCCTATCTGTGTCAGGGATGGCTGTTGTTCAAGCATTGTCATTTGCACTAGAGTCAGGAAAAGTTTTCCCCTTAGATCAAAAGTTTTTCATTTAAGTGTGAAACTGATAATCCATGCCTTGAAGAGATCCTGCCTAGACTAAGAATTGTATGACAGGAGAAATAATAACCTAAAATATGAAGAATGTGTTAAGAAGTTATCTTTTACTTGCAACTGACTAAAGCAAAAGTTCTATTTTTTTCTAATTTTTTTTTGTGATATGATAATTAGTCAGGAATAAATCCATTTAAAATTTAGTGTCCAATATGGTGTATGTTGTTGTTCTAACTTTAACTTCTCTCTCACTGTTTGCTAGTTATCCCAACAATGATTAACAAATGAGGACTTCACTCTTAAGTCATTCATATTTTCTGGTTTGGCAAACATGGGATATGAGATTCCATTGCTGCTGGTTCTCCATTTTTAGTTTGTTCCACTGATATGCTTCTTTATTTTTAAAACCATTCCGATTTTCTTCGATGACTACTCATTTATAGTGTACTTTGAATTCTGAACACGTGATTGACCCTTTTCATTCTTAAATATTTTGGGGAGGCTCTTTCCATTGACATTCTAAGTCTTCTACCCCCAAATATTTTATTATTATTTAACTAGTTGTGTGAAGTATCTATTTGTTTGCATAATTGCTATAACATTCATCTAGGAAATTACTCCAGAGAGCACTGATGTTTTTGTTATATGGGCATGAACTATCCATGAGCATTGTCTTTCCGGAAATTAAAGCTGTTCTTTGTTTCCTTAGGGGCGACGTTTTAATTAAACATAGTTACCTTGTATGCTTTTCCAAAGTGATAGCTTAATATTCCATTCACCTTTCCACTATTCTCAGCGGGGCAAGGACTACAACCTTTAAACCATGCCCTACCCCATCACTTCCAGGTCCTCTTCCTGTGACCGTTTTCTCTACTCTAATGTAAGCTCATTGAAGGAAGAGATCGCCTTGCTTGCTTATATTTTTAGATTCAGCCATTAGCACAGTACTTGGCTACTTAATAGGTACTTAATAAATGTTCATCTCTCTCCTTTCTATCAAATAATACTAAAGGTATTATTATTTCTTCATCACCTTCTCTCCACCTCGATTGGTGAGCAGAGCCAGGAACTTTGAAACCTACATTTAAGGAAATGACTAAGGGCAGTTATCACATTTATCAATATGTGCCTCTACATTGGGACTTCTCAGGCTTTTCTTCAAGCCTCTGCATTATTTACCTAACCTATACTTAAAATTCCTTTTCTGTGTTTTATTTTCTGATTAAATTGTAAGTTCATTCAGCGTGGAAGCTGTTTTCCTTCTTCTCCTCCTTCTATTTTTCTAAACACTTAGAGCAATAACTGGAACACAGTAGGCATTTAATAAATGTTTGTTGATTAGAATTGACTATATCCAACTAGTTTCTCTCTCATTCCGCACCTGTTTCCACTTCTCACTCTGAATTTCCTCTTCTTTGCTCCATCTTTTCTTCTTGAAGTCTGACTCTAGGTCTTGAATTCACACTTTGGCAGTACCTTCCATCTCTGAAGCCCCTCCATCGATTGAATGCCTCCTCCCATGGAGCAGGCCAGCCCTGTATCATTCTTCTCCAGGAAGCCTTCCAGAAATTTTCTACCATGCCAGGCCCCAACTCACAATGCCTTTTTGGCTTGTTCTGTGCTGTCTTCTTCTATTATGAAGTTAGATCCTTGAGTCTGGGACTGCCTTTTTTTTCTTCTTTTATTGATACTCTGAGTTCTTTGCAGTGCGTGTACCATGTGGTACATGGTTAATGAATGTTGAATTGGCTCGCTAATACAAGCATTCTCATCTTTTACCATCTACTCAGTTTGAACAACCTCTGACTGATGTATCTGCATAATATCTCACTAACCAATAATCCTTCATCTTCTCAGATTTAGAGAATTTTTCACACCTCACATGTATTCATGTCAACGTCTGTTCAATCAACTCTGAACCATCCAAAGAACTACATAATCACATGTGGACCTTTGTTTCTGTCATTCAAATTGGCTACAGTCTACCTTTCTAGTTTCCTATCATAGATATTATTGCTCTTCATGTACTTCAAGGTCCAAAGTATCTGTTCTTCTCCTTATGCTCACATGACACTTCCTTTCTCATTTACATTCCTTTGCAAAAGCAATCATCCATGTCTAACATGGATGTCCTCTTCACTTTTGCCTCCTTAGCATCTTTTATTTGCTTCAGAACTTAGATAGCTTGACACATCTTCCTATCTCAAGAGGAATCTGACCATGTTCTTCCCATCACATACTGTACCTTGTCTTCAATCAGATCTGCAGTCTCATTTGGGAAAAGAGTGGCACCTTCCATTACTGATCAACATTCTAGTACTGTGTCGTATTGCACATATCCCAGTGATTCAGAATCCCTTTAGGGAATTATCTAAACGCTATTCTTTTTTTTTTAATTCCTTATCCCTATCCCCCTCGAAGCTCCAATCAAACACCCCCACCCTTTCCAGTATACCGTGTGAAATGTTTCTTCCACAGACAACCCACTTCCATTCATTTTAAACCTTTCTTTCGTCTACTCCTTCCACCGGTTAGCTATAGTACAAACCTGGTTACCCCTTAAAGATATAGCCTCTCTGGCCATCTTCTCTAGTCCTATCCATACCTTTAGTACACCTCCCTCAGCTAGTATGTTTAAGCAGGAGAGTGGGAATGTTCATTCCTTCCTGAATCTGTCCCTCAGTAACGTATCCTTTTTTGGGGTGAGTGCCTTTCACATCTACCACCCAATAAGATTCTTAATAGCTGTTGTCTACAGATCTTTGCTACTCCCTTTCTCTGAGTTTGATAAATGGTTCATATTTTTTTTCCCTCTCCACTTCCTTGACTGACAGAAGTGGACTACAATTTACAAGTTGACTTTCCCTCAATCATCCTTCATCATTCAGTTCCTCAGTCTAATAATTTCCCATGTCCTACTGTTGTACCTCACTTCACCCACACCCAACAGTGCCAAAGCCTTAATTTTGCCATTTTCCACCAATGTACCACCCCTATGTTCAAGAATCCCCAAATCCTCTTAATCTCTTATGTTTTCATTTTTCTCTCTGACTTCCCGTATGAAACCTTATTCTTCATACCTAATGTGATGTAAAATTCCTCTACCTTTCGCTTCTTTTCTAAGCCATCTCCCCTACATGAGACTGTTTATCACCATCTTGCTACCTTGGGGAACCAATTAAATTCTACACTTCTCTTCCCTTGTATCCCTAGCCTCCTTATCATTTCACTAGTTATGTTTTGCCAAGTCTCAGACTGGGATCTCATTTCATTTGCTCGCCTTTGCTCTTCCAATTGTGTTGCTAAATGAAGATGGAGAAAATCATGGAACTATTCCTGCTGGGTCCACTACAAATCAACTCCACCCTCACTGCTGCTTAGAAATCCAACCATACCACTCTTATCAACTCACTATCCCCACTCTCCAGAACTTCTCTTCCAACACTTTTCATCCTTTTTCAAACCCTTCATGGCCCCTGAGCTCTCAGATGAGAATCTTGCCTCATCTTTTACAGAAAACAATTGAGACTATTCACCCAGAATTATTTTCCTCCCTTCTCCACCATCAAAAAACAAGCATGTGTCTTCCATTAGTCTCTCCTGTTTCACCACTGTTTTACATCATGAAGGGTCCTTGCACATTAACGAGAACATGTCCTCTACTTGCTCAAGCAATCCTTTCCCACCACGTGTCCTCCAGCATGTTACTTCCTCTATCATCCTCATTCTATCATCTATGTTGAATCTATTATTTTCTACTGGCTCATTCCCTACTGCCTCCAAATATCCCCACCCTCAACAAACCATCACTCTTTTCTTCCATCCCCACTATCAATCAGCATCTCTTCTCCCTTTTTTGGTTAAACTCTTCGAAAAGGTTGTGTGCAATAGTTACTTTCACTTGATTGTTCTCTTCAAACTTCATATATTTTGCTGTCCAAACTTATTATTCCAATAATTATAGTGTCTTCAAAGTTACTAATGATCTCTTAGTTGCCAGATGCAATATTCTCTTCTCAGTCCCCCTTCTCTTCAACCTCTCTGCAGCTTGTGACACTGTTGATCAATCTTTCCTCCTTGATGTTTTTTCTCTAGGTTTTTTTCTCTCCCTAGAGACAGCACTCTCCACTGGTTCTCCTCTTATCCTTCTCATTCTCCTTCACTAGATCTTCATCCAGATGAGTTCCCTAACTATAGGTTTCCCTTACAGTTTCATCTTTGACCCTCTTTTCTTCTTTACACTGTTTCCCTTGTTGATTTCATCCACTTACAGAGTTAATATCCACCTCTGATAACTTTTAATTCTTCTTTAATTCTTTTTATCCTGTCCCAAGCTGTCTACTCACCTTCATTTCTACCTACCTTGAACCTTCAACTGTCTTTCAGGAATTTTGAATGGGATGTTCATTGGAAATCTTCAACTTAGTATGTCTAAAATCAAACTGATCTATTCTCCTAAATCCCCTACCACCATCTATATTACTATAGACTCCACCATCATCTGTCAGCCCCTCAAGCTATGAACTGAGATGTTATACCTGACTACTTACAACCTCTCACTCCACATGTCAAATTTGTGTTAAAAGCTTTGGTTGCTACTTTTCCAAAGTCCCTACACTGTGCCCCTTTCTCTCCTCTAACAGTGTCCCCATTCTAGTGCAAGCTTTCATCACATCATACACACACTGGTCTTTCTTTACCACAGCTTTTTCTTTTGTCTGCTTTCCCCCAAGTTTCTTCTCACTCCAATCTATGCTCCATTCAGCAACAAAAGTGATTTTCCTAAAATTGGTGTCAATCATTGTCATCCCCCTTTTCACTGAACTCCAACACCTTCATGTAACCTCAAAGATTAAATACAAAATCCTATGCTTGGCTTTCAATACCAAACCTCCTACCTAATCACCTCCTATCTTTCCTATTTTCTTATACTTTACTACTTTCTACTTACATTTTGATCTTCTGACAATGGCCTCCTTGATGTTCCATAAGCAAGATACTCCATCTCTTGATTACAGTTATTTTCTCTGCCTATACAAAAGTCCAGGAATGATTTTCCTCCTTAATTCTGACTACTGACTCCCACTTTTTTTAAGTTGCAGTCAACAATTCATTTTTGACTTTAAACTATCCCAAATCCTTTCAATTCTAGTACCCTCTCTCCCTAAGTTGTATCTCTCTCTCTCTCTCTCTCTCTCTCTCTCTCTCTCTCTCTCTCTCTCTCTCTCTCTCTCTCCTATTTATCCATTATATAGCTTCATTTTATTTTTTTTTTGTTTCTACAATTACATTGTGAACTAGTTGAAGCATGGGTTTTGTTTGGCTCAGTTTTTCCGTCCACGGCACTGAGCACAGTGTCTGACACATAACAGACACTTAATGCCTCCTTTGGTCTCTTATGGCCCCTCTAACTGTAAGACCTCCACTTCATTACCCTGCCTTTCCTTCATGTTTTTCATATTCATATATATATATTTATCCATATATATTATACATATATTATATATACATATATTTATATTCATATGTATATGTTTTTCATGCTATATAAATATGTATATATGTTATATATTATACATATATTTATATTCATATGTGTGTGTATGTGTGTATGTTTTTCATGCCACCGAGTGCCTCCTATTTGGCTTTATGTCCCCTGAGCACCTGGAGCAGCCTACAGAATACAGTAGGTGTTTAAGGAGGGTTTTTTGAGCAATTCACTGATGTTAGATAAAATGGTCTTTCGTTGCCATCTGCTGTCCAAAAAGAATGTTGCAGTTTATTGAGGCAATCTTTCAGAGAACTGCTGCCACCTTGTGGTCAGTTCTGATAATACAGTTTTAGTCTGCCATCTCGTGTACAAACCCTAACATTACATTTTCTCCTTTTTAAACCAGATTGTTGCTGTATATTTGCCTTTGTGAAAACTCACTTGCTGTTTAGAAAGGTAGAATGGACACAAATAAAACTCTGGATTTATGAGCTGATGTACAGAATGAATCTGTTCAGTTACAACAGAAATTCAGACCACATTGTCCCCACCGAAATTACCTTTCACACTCTTAATCTTGTCAGAAGTGATTTGATAATTGTTAAGTTACAATAACAGTGGAGTGAACATGGAGCAGGCTTCACTCAACAGAGTCTGGCTCTAAGTAGCATTAATTCCACATTCACAAGAGCAAACGTCGTTAAAAACAAGAAGATGGTGGAACGCTGAAGCATGTTTATGAAAGTAGTATCAGAGTATCGTTAAGACATTCTAACCAGTTGGCATCAGCTTCTGAAGACTTCCAAGAACTGATTGTTAAATATTCAGAAATTTTTCAGAGTTGTTTTTGTCCTTCCTTCTCACGTTACTTAATTTTGCTTGCCCCAATTTCCTTATCTGTAAAATGAAGTGGAGAAGGCAATGGAAAACCTTTCCAGTATCTTTGCTAAAAGGATCCCAAGTGAGATCAAGAAGAATCAGACCTGATATATTACCAAACAATTATACTACTACAAGTTGAACTTTGTTGCATCTTGTTCATATTGTGCTGACCTAAAATGGTGCAAGGAACTTCGGGATTAGCTAGGAAGTTGTGAGAAGATATTCCTAAATTCCTCATTTGATACTATTCAAATCATTGATTGTAATTATTATTTAGCAATGTCCTCACTAAAATAAAAAATTAATAGTTTAAAAATATTTTGTAATAAAACTTGTTCTATTTATCATTAATCTAATTTTTAAAAAATCAAACCAAACTAAAAGTTGTAACTAATGAATTTGACACTGAAATAATTAAAATTGGGCCAGAACAGGGAGATAAATCATTAGGGGATGCTACTACTATAGGTCATACTCATTCAGCATTACATATGAATTTTTCCCCTTTGTTTCCCAGTAGTGTTTTATAAAGAGGTTGTTGTTTTCATTGTTGTTCCATTGTTTCAGTCATTTTCAATTCTTTGTGACCCAATTTAGGGTTTTTCTTGGCAAAGACACTGAAATGGTTTGCCATGGTCTTCTCCAGTTCATTTTATAGATGAGGAAAATGAGGACAACTGTGTTAAGTGACTTAATCAATTCACAAACTTGTAAATATCAGAGGCCAAGGGGTGTAGGCCTGAGATTAACCAACATTAATTTTTTGAAAAGTTTTTCTTTAGTAATTTATATCCACAGAAACTCTCATTGAAATAAATTACATTGGAGTTACCATCCACTAACATTCAGAAACAGGAAAAATTAATCAGTATATCTTATGTATTTTGGAAAAGTTAAAGATTGTTTCTGGAAAGCATGAATCTTAGATTTATGTCATATAAGCATTAATATATTTCATTTAATAAAACCATACATTTAATACTCTTCCTAGGAGTATGTTGCTTGAAAATATAACTCAACAGATGAACTTACAATTTTTTCTCAGACAGAAGGAATGATGAAATTATTTTAGCTATTTTGATTTATTAGAATCCTCTAATTGGTCTTATGAAGAAATTATTTCATTATGCATAGATAGTGGATATGGAATGATTTAAATGAACTGTAAACCACATCAGTGATTTAAATGATTTTCTGCATATTTGTAGAAAATAATGTAGAATTAAACAGTGTTCCTCTATCTACAACTATATACTAGAATAAAAAAAGTCACCACTATGGCATTCTTTTAGGCATAGATGAAAGAGCTTTCAATTTAATGAATAATTTTTGAACTGAGGAGAAATATATTATGAACAGATCATATAGCTGATATAATGACACCAACTCATTTGGAAAAAGGGTCAGCCAATTGAGAGGCAACTTTTTTTTGTAAAATCTCCTTTGAATTTTAACCACATGTTGGCTACAGATAAAAGAGCTAAGCAAAATTTACAAAATGCGTTCTGTGAAAAACTTTTGGCTACATGGAATTTTTAGCCAAGGCTAATGCCTATATTATCATTATTATTTTGAAACTATGGGTTAATATCTCTTATTTCAAAAAAATTTAATAAAGTTATATGTTTTTATATATATATGGATATTATTTTTAAAAAGAAAGACTGTTGTCAAATATTTTTTGCCAGAATACCACTGATCTGAGGATTCATAAAGCTATGAAATCACTCATATACACACACAAACACATAAACACATACACCCAACCTTACAACATACAAATTTAAAATATATTTTATATCTATTACTATAATCTCTTTTGAGTAAGTGGAATTCAAATATGACTCCTCTACCTCCAGCAAATATATATATATATATATATATATATATATATATATATATATATATATATA
The DNA here is from genome assembly GCA_023548195.1 of Bettongia penicillata ogilbyi. Classification (NCBI taxonomy): domain Eukaryota; kingdom Metazoa; phylum Chordata; class Mammalia; order Diprotodontia; family Potoroidae; genus Bettongia; species Bettongia penicillata. The sequence goes on from JAJHZJ010000438.1 coordinate 3,793,658, forward strand.
TATATATATATATATATGAACTTCTCCAGGCAACAAAATTTTAAGATAATTTTCCATAAACCCTCACAATTAACAGTGTCAAAGACCTTGGGCAGATCTACAAACGTTGTGTACAGACCTCTGTTCTGCTCTTGGCATTTATCCTGGAGTTGTTGGGCAGCAAGCACCATATTGCCTCTCCCTTGGCCCTTTCTGAAGGTACACTGGCTCCCAGGTATATAACCACCTTCCAGGTGAAGGATCAGTCTATTAAGGAGGACTCTAGCAACAATTCTACCAGCAATGACTAAAAGAGAGAATCCCCAGTGATTGTCGCAGCACAATCTATTCCGCTTTATAGAGATGAACAATGGAGGCATACTTCCACTCCTGGGGGTATAACCTCCTCTTGCCATTTAACCTGGAAAATTTCATGATGGCATGTTTGCCTGGATTCTGGGGGATGGACAATTCTCTCATGCCTTCCCATACAATAATGGAGTGAAACAGGGCTGTGTGCTTACTCTCACGCTTTTTAGCCTGATGTTTTCAGCCACGTTGACAAATGACTTCAATGGGGATAAACATGGCATCAAGGTCAACTCCCATATTGATGGTAACTTCTTTAATTTGAAAAGGCTACAAGCCAAGACCAAGCTGGAGTGAATGTTGATGCATGAGTTTCTGTTTGCAGATGATTGTGCACACAGCACAGCCTCTGAAGGTGAGATGCAACAATGTACGGATCAATTCTCTGCTGCCTGTGCTAATTTTCACGTAATGAGTAACACCAAGAAAACACAGGTGCTCCATCAGCCACCACCATACAATTCATATATGGAATCATCAGTTACAATAAATGCAGAAGTTATGAATGCTGTGAATAAGTTCACTTACCTTGGTAGTGTACTTTCCAGGGATGCACACACTGACAATGAGGTTAATATATGTATGGCTAGAACTAGCTCTGTAATTAGGACTCTCCAAAGAAAATTTTGAGGGAGTAGAAGTATTAGATTGACTACTAAAGTGAAGGTCTACAGAGTCATGGTGACATCGCTGTTGTATGCCTGTGAAATATGGACAATCTACCAGCGACATGCCAGGAAACCGAGTCGCTTCAATTTCACCTGTGTCAGAAGATTCTGGGGATCATCTGGCAGGATAAGGCAGCAGACACTGAAGTAGTTGCTTGAGCTGAAGTGCCAAGTATTCAAACAACGCTTCAAAGAGTGCAACTCCGATGGACTGGCCACATTGTTCGAATGCAAAATGTAAGTTTGCTGAAAAGACTGTTTTATGGAGAACTCACATAGGTCAGGCGATCGCATGGTGGCCAGAAGAAACGCTATAAGTACACTCTCAAGAACTTTGGATTTGACTGTGCAAAATGGGAGACACTGGCCCAGGACCACTCAGCATGGGGTGTTCACATCACACAGGATGCTGTGAACTTTAAGCAAAGCAAAATTGAGACAGTACAAAGTAAATGAAGGATGTGCAAATTTGGGGAACCTACCCCATTTATTCACACGGACTATCTGAATCCAACCTGTGGCAGAGCATTCTGAGCTCATATTTGTTCTGATCAGCCATAGTGAGACTCACTGAAATTTCACTTTATCATGGTGATGTCATTTTGGTCTTATTCGAAGAAGAAGGACAACAACCAACCACATATTTATTAATCAGCTACTATTCGCCAAACACTGTATTAATCCCTGGGGATACAAAGTAAGGAATAAAATAGGCCCTGCATTGTATTAGAGGAGGTAAAGTTAAAAAACAAACGAACAACTCAGTACCAGCAAGATACACAAAGCAAGAATCAGACGAACACTTCACTAGGAAGGCACTAGGATTAAGGGGTAATGGGAAATGCTACTTTGTATAAGGTGGCATTTTAGGTACTACTTGATGGAATCCAGGGAAGCGTGGAGGCAAAGATGAGGAGGCAGAGGATTGCAGGCATGGAGGACAATCAGAGAAAATGGACAGAGGAGAGAGATGAAGTTTCTTGTTCATGAAACAAGAAGGAGACCGATGTTAGTGAATCAATTAGTGTTGGGAGTGGGGGGCGAGGAGGAGGACAAGTGTTTTAAAGTTTTCCTGGTGGCAAAGAATTGGGGATTGAGGGGATGCTCACCAATTGTGGAATGTCTGACCAAACTATAGTATATTATTGTAATAGAATACTCTTATGCTAAAAAGAAACAATGAGCAGGATGCTCTCAGAAAAAACTGCAAAGTCTTACATGACTTGAAGTGAAATGAGTAGAACCAGGAGAACATTATACAGAGTAACAACGATATTGTTAAGATGATCAACTGTATTCACAGTTAACTGTTAATAACTTGTTTATTGTCAGCAAAATAATGATCCATGACAGATCTAAAGGACTTAAGAAGAAAATTTTTATCCATCCCCAGAGAATGAACTGATGGACTCTGACCACAGATTGAAGCACACCTTTTTAAACATTGTTTAATCATTTAGTTTATTTATTGTTTTATTGTTTTCTAGGGGGATTTCATCGTTTTCTTTTGCAGCATGAGTCACATGGAAATAGGGTTTGCATTACTATACGGTTTGATCTATATCAAAATGCTTCCCTTCTAATTGGCGGGGGGGGGAGAGGGAGGGAGAGAAGGAGAGAATTTAGAACTCACTAAAGTTCAGTAAAGTAGCCACTCCATTCTGCTGCCTCCTATACTGTCATATCAAGAGGTTATTCTCGAGGGGAGGAACCAAGACAGCAGAGTAGAAAGACTCACATATACTACCTCCGAATCCACAGCCCAAAAATTTCCTATAAAAAGAACTCCCCACAAACTCCAGAGAAGTGGAAGCTGTGCAGCAACGCAGTGTAGGAGATTTCTGTTCCAGAGAGCCCTGAAAAACCGACTCCAAAGGTCCATCGTGTACCGGACAGAGGGACCCAGCCCTGGCCACGTAGCCCCGAGAGGAGCAGATACGAGCAGGCTTCAGGGATGAAATCTCCAGCAGCTGCAAAGATACCTCCACCCACAGGTGCACAGGTCAGTGAGAGAGACTTCTGGGTTGGCCAAAAGTGGAGCGGGGTGTCTCGATAACTCAGGTACTCTCAAGAGGCAGCAGCAGAGGCAGTGGTGGCCAGGAGCTCCCAGAGAAGGCAGGACCTCAGATCCATTACTGAAGATCTCTGCATAAACCCCCTGAGGGAACTGAGCCTGGGAGGTGCCCCTGTCCCCACCTGAGCACCAGAACTTAAACTCACATTGAATAGAAGCCACGCCCTCCACTGAAAGCCCTGAGGCTGGGGAGCAGCATTTGAATCTCAGACCCCAAGCCCTAGCTGGGCAGATTTAGGCGGGGGTGGAGAGGAATCTCAGAAGTCAAGTAACTGGCTCGGAAAATGCCCAGAAAAGGGAAAAAAAAAATAAGACCATAGAAGGTTATTTTCTTGGTGAACAGATGTTTCCTCCTTTCCTTCCTGATGAGGAAGAAAAATGCTTACCATCAGGCAAAGACATAGAAGCCAAGGCCTCTGTATCCCAAACATCCGAAATAGATATCCAATGGGCTCAGGCCATGGAAGAGCTCAAAAAGGATTTTGAAAATCAAGTTAGACAGGTGGAGGAAAACCTGGGAAGAGAAATGAGAGAGATGCAAGAAAAGCATGAAAAACGGGTCAATACCTTGTTAAAGGAGACCCAAAAAAATGCTGAAGAAAATAACACCTTGAAAAATAGGCTCACTCAATTGGAAAAAGAGGTTCAAAAAGCCAATGAGGAGAAGAATGCTTTCAAAAGCAGAATTAGCCAAATGGAAAAAGAGGTTCAAAAGCTCACTGAAGAAAATAGTTCTCTCAAAATTAGAACAGAACAGATGGAGGTTAATGACTTCATGAGAAACCAAGAAATCATAAAGCAAAACCAAAAGAATGAAAAAATGGAAGAGAATGTGAAATAACTCATTGGAAAAACAACTCACCTGGAAAATAGATCCAGGAGAGAAAATTTAAAGATTATGGGACTACCTGAAAGCCATGATCTAAAAAATGAACCTACACATCATCCTTCACGAAATTATAAAGGAAAACTGTCCCTGATATTCTAGAACCAGAGAGCAAAATAAGTATTGAAAGAATACATCGATCACCACCTGAAAGAGATCCAAAAAGAGAAACTTCTAGGAACATTGTGGCCAAATTCCAGAATTACCAGGTCAAGGAGAAAATATTGCAATCAGCTACAAAGAAACAATTCCAGTATTGTGGAAATACAATCAGGATAACACAAGATCTAGCAGCTTCTACATTAAGGGATCGAAGGGCATGGAATAGGATATTCCAGAAGTCAAAGGAACTAGGACTCAAACCAAGAATCACCTACCCAGGAAAACAGAGTATAATACTTCAGGGGAAAATATGGTCTTTCAATGAAACAGAGGACTTTCAAGCATTCTTGATGAAAAGACCAGAGCTGAAAAGAAAATTTGACCTTCAAACACAAGAATGAGAAGAAGCATGAAAAAGTAAACAGCAAAGAGAAGTCATAAGGGACTTACCAAAGGTGAACTGTTTACATTCCTACATGGAAAGACAATATTTATATCTCTTAAAACTTTTCAGTATCTGGGTAGTTGGTGGGACCACACACACACATACACACATGGGTGCACATACAGAGACAGAGAGCACAGAGTGAATTGAATAGGATGGGACCATATCTTAAAAGAAATTAAGGTAAATGGTGAGAGAGAAATGTAGTGGGAGGAAAGAGGGTGAAATGGAATGGGGTAAATTATGTCTCAATCAAGAGGCAAGCAGGAGACTTTTTAGTGGAGGGAAAAAGAGGAGAGCTGAGAAAAAAAAAACAAGAAGTTTATCCTCATCACATTCGACTAAAGGAAGGAATAACATGCACACTCATTTTGGTATGAAAACCTATCTTACAATACAGGAAAGTGGGGGAGAAGGAGTTAAACTGGTTGGGGGGTATGATGGAAGGGAGGCCAATGGGAGGAGGGAGCAATTGGAATTCAACACTCAGGGAGGGACAGGATCAAAAGACAAAATAGAAACAATGGGCGAGCAGGATAGGATGGAGGGAAATATAGTTAGTCTTATACAACACCACTATTATGGAAGTCATTTGCAAAACTACACAGATAGGGCCTATATTAAATTGCCTGCCTTCCCAAAGGGAATGGGTGGGGAGGGAGGGATGGGGAGAACTTGGAACTCAAAGTTTTAGGAACAACTGTTTAGTATTGTTCTTACTCCTAGGAAATAAGAAATACAGTTAATGGGGGATAGAAAGTCATCTGGCCCTACAGGACAAAAGAGAAGATGGGGACAAGAGAAGGGAGGGATGATAGACGAGAGGGCAGATTGGTGATAGTGGAAATTAGAATGCTCAGTGTATTGGGGTGGGGGGAGGGGATAAATGGGGAGAAAATTTGGAACCCCAAATTTTGTGAAAATGAATGTAAAAAGTTAAATACATAAATTTATATTAAAAAAATGAAACAACCTTCAGATATCATTTTACACCTACCATATTGGCTAAATTGATTGAAGGGAAAAATGACAAAAGTTGGAGACGTGGAAATATTTGGAAACTAACTCATTGTTGGTAGAATTGTGAACTGACCCAACCATTTTGGAGAGTAATTTTCAATTATATCCAAAGAGTTATTAAACTGTCTATACCCTTTGACCCAGCAATGACACAGTTTGCCCTGCTTCCAAAGATAATTAGGGGAAAAGGAAAAGAACCTATATTTTCTAAAATGTTAATAGTACCTCTCTTTGTGGTGGCAAAGAACCGGAAATTTCAAGGATGCCCACGAATTGAGGAATGACTAAATAAGTTGTAGTATATGATTGATGTGGAATATTATTGGGGTATAAGAAATTATGAGCTCAAGGTGTTTTGGGGAAAAAAAAAAACATGAGAGAGGCTGTTGGGAAGATGACAGAGCAGGTCGGAAAATTCCAGGCTCTCTAGATTTTTCTGACAAAAGAGATGAAATAACACCTCATGACAAATACTGAGCAGGTAAAAATAAATAGGAGTAGGGGCAGAACAGGAATCTTCCTGGAAAAATCTGAGAAGATCTTAAGAAAATCCCAGCACTTGATTTGGTCCCTGTGAAGAGTAAACAACTCCAGGCAACGTTCTAGGTCCTCTTTAAAAGCAAGCAGCAACCCCTGGGGCTATCTCAGTTGGGAGGCTGCCTGGGCCCCAGATCAGGAACTTTTACTTCAGGAGAGTGAGGGTTGTTGGGGCATCTGAGGAAGGAAGATCAAGGGAACATCTACTTCACAAGCAGCACTTGACTCAATTGTGTTGCAGAGATGCAGGTTGGTGTGAGAAAAAGCCAGCACCTGTTTGATGAGTGCAGAAGCAGTGAGTTGGGACCTGGCTAGCTGTGAGCATGTACAGGAGGTTTGAAGGCTTGCTTCAAGTTCCAAGCTAGGGGGAGAACTGAGGGAGGATCTGAGGCCAGAGGCACCTTCCCCCATACTCCAGGAATAGAAGTGATTATAAAAAGTGAGCTACCACTGCAAATAAAAAAATGCACAAGCAATGGAAAAAAAATTCAACTATAGAGAGTTACATGGGAATGGAGAAGACTAGGGTTCCTCTTCAGGGGAGGACACTAAAGCAAAGAAACCCTCTTCTACCCCAAAGAGTAATGTCAAATGTGTACCTGCTCAAAAAGAATTCATAGAAGAACTTTGAAACAACTTTTAAAATCAAATGAGAGATACTGAGGAAAAACTTTAAAAAATGAATTAGAACAATTCAAGAGAAAGAAGATTATGATAAGAAAGTCAACCAATTAAAAAAGGAGATCCAGAATCTTAAGGAATAAATCAACTCCTTGAAAATCAGAATTTGCCAAGAGGAAGCCAGCAAAGTTGCAAGAGACTGGGGAATAATCAAATGAAATATTTTAAAAAATGAAACAATAGTAGAGAATGTGAAACTTCTCATAAGGAAAACAACTGATGTGGAGAATATGTCAAGAAGTTAAATCATAAGGATAATCAGCTTCCCTGGAAACTAAGGTCACAGAACAAATCTTGATGGAATAATACAAGGAATAATTAAATAAAATTATCCTGAAGCAAATGAAGGAGAGTGGAAAGTAGAAATAGAAAAAAAAAAATTCTTTGATCACAACCTGAAAGAGATCCTATGAGGAAAACTCAGGAATATTATCTTAAAATTCTGAAACCCACTGCTCACAGATAAAATATTATGAGGAAAAAGAAGAAAAACAACTTAAATACAACAGTGCCACGATTAGAATCACACAAGCCCTAGCAGTGGTGATACTAAAAGACTGCAGGTTTTGGAACACTATGTATTAGAGAGCAAAAGAATTGGAGTTCTGGTCAAAAGTATCATACCCAGCAAAGCTAAGCATAATCTTGAATGAGAACAATTGGACATTTAATAAATTGTCAGACTTACAGGAATTTGTTAAAAAAGAAAAACAAAACAATGGAAGATTTGCCATACAAGAGACAAGAGAAATGTAAGGTACATAACAAAGACTAACTACAAGGGACTCAATAAGGAAGACTGTTTAGCTCTTATGAAAATAAAATGCAAAACTTATGTCTAAGATTGTTATTACTAATTAGGTAGTTAATAAGAAAGATTGGGGTAAATGAGGTGTGAGAAAAACCGACAGAGAAAATAAATGGTGGAAGAGGGCTGCTAGTTCTGGAAACCTACTTTCATCAGAAATGGGTTCAAGAGTGGGCAATGCATACATATCTAGAAGAGTATTGAAAAAACTATACTCAGAAAAAAGAGGATATGGAGGGGCAAAGTATAAGGGAGGAATCTCTAGAGAGAAGGGAGAGGGAATAGGTTAAAGGAAGGTATAGAGGGGTGTTTAGATTAATGGGAATAAATAGGGGGATAAGGGAGTGATCCTTGGAGGGGGTCCAGGTTAAGCAATAGTAGGGAAAGGGAGAGGTTAGAAGTGAAGTAGAGGAGTTAGGAGGGATAGGAAATAAGAGATACACACAAATATAAAAGCAAGCATCAGAAGCAGAATTTTTTAGGGAAAGTATATGTCTATATGTTTATGCATGTATATATGTATGTATGTATATGTAACTATGTATGCATCTATAAAAAAGGAAAGGAAAATGAAATGGATACAAAAAGGAAAGAAAAAGAATCCAGCCAGTAAAACCCAAGTTAATTGGTCATCTTATAGCCATCCAAATATACCTCCCTTTAGAATGGAGAAGGAAGGTGAGGGGGAGACAGACAGCAGAGGAGGAGCTGAGTTGCCCAGACAGCTGAGTCCCCATTCCGGCAACTGTGTCTACTCAGAGATGTTGTGCTTCTCCTTAGTTGTGAAAGAAGAGTATGCCAACAGAGACATGATGACATGAGTTGCACTTGCCCTTGTTTTGAGTGAGGGAGGGCTCTTTAAGTCATCAGTCACATTTCTCCTCCATAGCCATGTGACTCCAGTGACCAGATATCCATCACGATGACTGAAGATGATTCAGGGTGCAATAGATGACCTTGGCCCCTTTAGGCCAAGGTTTATTCAGAAACTCACTTGGGGTGAGGTAACGCTCATTCAGTGAAAAGTAGCCAAGGGATGGTCCCTTTGGTGAAGCACAGAAAAAACATGACTTCAGGCTGGGAGGGAAACAGCAACAGTTACTATAGATAATCACTCTTAAGCCAGGAGGGTTCAGAAGTCAGCCCATAGGTAGGGGCCTAGTGTCCTCCAAATATGAGTTTCAGAGAGCAGTAGATTTAAGGTTTTGAGAAAGGAATGGAAAGGAAGGGAAGGAAGAAGAGGGGAAGGAAGGGAAGGGAAGGAATTCATATACAAATATAAAATATATAAATTCATATGTAAATATATCAGAGTTAAATTGTAGCCTTTGCAGGAATGGGGGAGAAATGGGAAAAAAGAACAAAATAAAAGTGTACATAGCAGAGAACAAAAGAAAACTAACGAGGAAGCAAAGAAAAGGTGGACAACCCTTAACATAACATAGTACTTATTATATACACTTTCCTGAAGTGGAAATACATTGCTGTATATAAATATATGTATACGTACAGATGTGTGTGTGTATATAAATATAATCCTCTCCTATATTTCGTTGTACACGACATGCTTTTTTCTCCTCGTATTATGTATTTAAGTTTATAATTTTTTTCTTTTCTTATTGTGTACCTAAATTTCAGTAATAAAAAAGGAAACATGGAAAGATTTGCACAGAATAATAAAGAGTAAAATGAGCAAAACTAAGAGAACATTGTATATATTAACAGCAATATTGCTTTTAGAATGAGTTTGAAAAAAATAAGTTATTTTTGATTATTATAAATACACAAATGAACTAATAGGGACATATGAAGACAGACACTGAATCCAGAGAAAGAACAGATAAACAGAAGTACAGACTGAATAATTTTCCATATATACCTATTTATGTGTATAATGGTAACCATCATTAAGATGGGGGAGGAACTGAAGAAAAAAGAAATTCACATGATAATGTTGTGGTATATTTGAAAGGAATAGCAAGTTGTACATAGTAGATCTGTGGTTTCATGTGGAATCATTTTTTTCATTGTACTGTTATGTATATGCTTCTATTGTTCCATAAATTTTAAAAAGACTGAAAAAAATTAAGGTGATAGGGTTTAGTAGGGGGAGGGAATTGATATGCAACATCAAAAGTATTAGAAGGAAAAGAGTTTATTCCTCAGATCCCTATAATTGATAATTCATATTTACCTTTATATTTTTCTCTCCATTCCCGTCTTTGTATTTCAAAGTTTCCACACAGTCTGCACAGTTCTCGTCTTCACATCAGGAATTTTTGGAAATTGTCTATTTCATTTCTATTCCGTTCTCCTCATCCCACCTCCAAATCCACTGTAAATTTATTCACACTTTTGCTGGGCAAGTTTCTTGTTTGTGAACCTATACATATGCACATACATACATACATGTTTATGCACACATGCACATACACACAAACACGCACATACACACACACACACACACACACACACACATATATATATATATATATATATATATATATGCCTTCTTAGATATGATACTCCCTACATTCTGTACATTTTTTATAATAGTGGCTATTAAATATTGTGTAATGCTGACTGGCTCCTGGGCATTTTGATTCTTTCTGACAGTTTGTAAAATTTTATATTTCACTAGAAAGCTGAAAATTTAGGCAAACATCTTCCTGGAAATTTGATTTGTTTTTGATGTTTATTTATTTTCAGTTTTCAATATTCATTTCCACAAAATTTTGAGTTCCAAATTTTCTCCTCATCTCTCCCCTCTCCCACCCCAAAACACCAACCATTCTGATTAACTCTTCCACCAATCCTCCCTCTCTTCTACACCCCCTCCCTTCTCTTATCCCCATCTTCTCTCTTGTCTTGTAGGACTTTACACTATTATCTGTATACCTTATTTCCCAGTTGTATGAAAAAGCAATTCTCAATCTTTGTTCCTAAAACTTTGAGTTCCAACTTTACTTCCTTCCTCCCTTCTCACCCATCCCCACTGAGAAGACAGGCAATTCCATATAGGCTATATACATGTAGTTATGCAAATGACTTCCATAATAGCCATGTTGTGTAAGACTAACTATATTTTCTCCATTGTATCCTAGCCCCCATTTCTTTTATTCTCTCTTTTCACCTTGTCCTTCCCCAAGAGGGTTTACTTCTCATTGCTCCTTCCTCCCATTTGTCCTCCCTCCCATCATCTCCCCCACCCTGCTTTTCCCCCTCTTCTCTACTTTCCTGAGTGTAATATAGGTTTTCTTATCAAACTGAGTTTGCATGTTATTACTTCCTTGAGTCAAATGTGATGAGAGTAGGCTTCACTTTGTTCCCTCTCATCTCTTCGCTTTTTCCCTCCATTGAAAAAGCTTTTTCTTGCTGCTTTCATTTTGTTGAGTTTTATTTGTTTAGATTTCGACATTCATTTCCACAAAATTTTGGCTTAGCCTACTTTTAAGGGAGTTGTTTTTCTTCAGCATTTCTTTTGAGTCTACTTTAGCAAGGTGTTGACTCACTTTTCATGATTTTCTTGTATTACTCTCATTTCTTTTCCCAGTTTTTCCTCCACCTCCCCTACTTGAGCTCTTCCATGGCCTGAGACCATTGCATATTTACTTCGGAGGTTATGGAAGCCTTGACTTCCTCTGAAGGTATGCATTGTTCTTCCGCATAGGAAAGGTTGGAAGAAAATACCTGTTCACCAAGAACATAAGCTTTTATTTTCTTCTTTTCTTTTTTCCTTTTTTGGACATTTTTTCCAGCCACTTATTTGATTATTGAGTCCTTTGTTAGAAGGAGGGTATACTCTGGGGACCTGTAAGTTCTCAATTCTTTCAAGGTAGCACAATCAAGGGCCTTTGCAATTGTCTGGGTGCTAACAAACCTTTTCTGCCTAGAATCTGCCATAGTAGAATTCCTTCTCTACAACCGCCTCCAGCACATTGGTACCCAAGACAGTACTTGGGGCTGACATCCAGATCAGCTGCTCAATTTCCCCAGTGGCTTTAGGCAGGAACAGGGCTGCCACTAAGGGCTGAGGTTCAGATTAGCTGCTCAATTCCCACGGTGGCTCTAGGCCCAGAGCTCCACAAATGGATGCTGCTGCCTCCACTGGTACTGGTGCTGCAGCAGCCACCATCATCACCTGGGACTGGGACTAGAAGAGGAGTCTGCTCACTTGTAACCTAGGTAAAAAAGCACTGACATTTGAAGCTGCCCTTGGGGTCTGTGGGTTGAGGGATCTGAGAATTTCCACTGCTGCTGGGAATTCTTCCACTGAGGCCTGTTCCAGTCCTGTTACCTCCACTGCTGCGCAGCCAAGGCTGGGCTGCACTCTCTTCCTTGCCCCATGGGATAGACTTTTCCTATCGGCTTTCTAGGCTGCCCTGGGCTGGAAAACTCCTCCACTCTGTCGTTCTATGGCCTCTGCTGCTCTAGAATTTGTTCAGGGTCATTTTTCACAGGTATTTTATGGGCTGTGGGAGAAGTGCTAGAGTATTGGCATTTTTCTACTCTTTATTCTTTGCTCAGGCCCTGGAAATTTGATTTTGAGATCGAAAGGTAATTGGTTGTTTATTTTTATTTCTGTTTTGTATCTTGATTTTCAGATGTCTGATCAGATATAAGATTATTGGAAACGTAATATCCCACCTTGTTATTGGTCATGATTTTTATGTAGTCCACTTATCCTTCCATTATCTCTCCTTGATCTATTTTCTAAGTCAGATCAGTTGTTTTTGCTATAAGATACCTCATATTTCATCTAATTTTTCGATATTTTGTTTTTGTTTTAATATTTTTTATTGGTTCATGGAACCATTATCTTCTTATTTGTAAAATTTTAGCTTTTAAGCTGGGAAGCTAAGTGGCACTGTCTAAACAATGGCAGGCATGGAATGAAGAAAACATGAATTCAAATGTTGTCTTAGACACTTATTAGCTGTGTTACCCTAGGCAAGTCATTTAAGGTTGTTTGCCTCACTTTCCTCATTTGTAAAATAATCTGAACAAGGAAATGGCAAACCAGTCCTGTATCTTTCCCAAAAAAATCTTACATAGGGTCATAAGGAATGAGACATGACTGAAACAACTGAAAAACAACATGGTTTAGAGATTCTGGAGCTTGGCTAAAATTTGAAGGTTTTTTTAATTTTTAAAATACTGTTTCCAATTGTACGTTAAAATTTATAAAATGCATTTAAATTTTTTTGAATTTCACGTTCTCTCATTTCCCCACGTTGAGGTGGCCAGTAAATTTATATATGTTATGTATGAGCAGGCATGCAAAACATATTTCCTTACTAGTCATGTTATAACAGAAAGTACAGACCCAAACAACAACAAAAAAATCCCAGGAAAAATAAAGTTTATAAAAAGGATGATGTGGTCTGCATGCAGATTCCATCAGTTCTTTCTCTGGAGGTGAATAGCATTTTTCATTAATAGTTCTTTGGAATTATCTTGGTTTATTGTGTTGGTAAGACTAGCTATGTCATTCACATATGATCATACAATATTGCCGTTAGTGTATACAGAATTATCCTGGTTGAAACTCTTTTTCTAACTTGTTAATTCTCTTTCCTTAACATTTTTCAGTAGTTCTCTTTCCTTTTTCATTTGTTTTTTTTTATCATTTTCATTTACAAAGTCATTTTAATTAATTATGAAAACGTCCTTGTCCTCTCTTTTCAGAAGTATACAAACAACTATGTGATAGAATAGACAGAGTACAGGGCCTGGAGTTAGGTAGACCTGAGTTCACATCTAGTCTCAGACACTAACCATCTGTGTGACTCTAGGCTAGTCACTTAACTGTATTTACCTCAGCTTCCTCATATGTAAAATGAGCCAGAGGAAAATAATGTCAAACCACTCCATTGTCATTGCCAAGAAAATCCTCAAAGGGAGTCGCAAAGACTCAGACACAACTGAAAATTGAATAAACAACAAAGAAAAGTCTAGTTGAATTTCTTCTTAAATTATGGGATTTTTTGAGGTTGTATTTATAGATGTTTTGAAGTCATGCACTTATTCTGAATTTGTTGCGTGAGCATCCTTGTCTATCTAAAAATCTTCATTTAAGACTGTTTTTCCCCTCATTCTTCATGTCCTTCTTCTGGATTTTGAAATTTTTGTAAGTGCTTGGCACTCTTGACTTTTGGAAAGAATGTCTGGAGCATGTTTGTGTCCTCTTGGGTCCTGCTGTTGGTTTCCTGGGGTACTGAGTGGTGTTTCATTACAGGGCATCATAGAGAGACCCTGCAAACTTTCCTTATTCTCAAATGTCTGCTGATCTGGGACATTCTGAGTCATGCAGTGCCATTCTGAGCTTTGAAATTTACTGACCTTGGTTTTGGTTATCAATAATATTTCAGTCCTACTGGACTCAACCCAGTATCAAGAAGTTGGAAAGATCAACAGGTTCATGATGATAGAACTTTATGATGCCCCCTAGCTTTCTTGCTTTAATTATTCAATGGCATCCTCTAGGAATAATTGGGCACTGGATTTCTGGAACTAATCTGCTACTGTGGACACGACATCACAGCTGCTGCTTGCTTCTATACATGTTCTTCAATGAGGACAAAGGCTGGGGTCCATGAAGATTCCTTGGTTTGGACTGCTACTCCAAGGCACAGGTACATGCCTGTATAGGAAGTAGAATACCTGCCAGGGGGAACCATGATACTTCTACCTGAACAAGAGCAGGTTCTCTCAGTAGGCCCGAGAAGCATCTCTCCTTACCCTGCTGCACAGCTATGCAAAGGCCTTCCTTGAGCCCCTGTGATAGAAAGCTCCACATAGTTTAATATTTGCTAGAGTTTCTCTCCATTGTGCCCAGATCTCTCTTTCTGACTTTATCTATTTTGACTTGAGTTAGAAAATGATTCACCGTGAATTTGTTCTTGTGTTTCTCACTTAGAACACAGTCTGGTGCATTTTCTATATCATTGTGGTACAGTTGGGGGTGGAGGAGGCAAGGTATGAGGTGGTCAGCCCTTCTCCCTGTTCTCCTACTATCTTAGTTGATGTCTCTTGTTCATATTACTATAACTCTACCAGGAAACTCCGTTCCACATCTGGAAATAGTAGAATTGAGAGAGCAATGCTGAAATAAACGTATATCATCGAAAAAAACATATCCTCATAGTCGGCTTTGAGACACAGAGTCAAACAGACTTAAAGTGTTTTGTATTTAAATTCTGTTGGAAATTACAGGGGATTTTATGGGCTTTTTCCTCCTAAGTAATTGTTTGGATCGTTCCAAAAGAGATATACTCCCACTTGGAAGCAGATGAACATGGTATTCTTGTAGATGTGCCTGATGGTCTCATGGCCTATGGCTTACATGTAGACTAGTCACTAGCAAGGAAATGTTTCTAAAGCCCAATATATGAAGCTCCTTCTAGGAAGTAAGAGCAAAGGTGGGATTGGGAGTAGCAGGGACCTGAGACAAGCAGGAGGGTGGCCCGAGGTTCAGGTATGCCAACACCAAATTCAGTCTGTTGGCATCTTTTGTACATGAATGGATATGTTCAATCCTCACTTATTTCAAATAAAAAATGATGGTAGTCTAGTTACTACCTACTTACTTCATATCTTTATCATATCTTCTCATTCCCCTGATTATGTGAAATAGCAAGTTCCTCCTCCTTCATCACTGTTTCTTCCCTAGGCTATTTCTTTATCTTTCCTTGATCTTTTATCTTTTAACACACTCAAAGTATAAAAAAACTGACCTCAGTCTCTCATTATTACCTACTTCCTCTTGTACCTTTGAAGACAGAAGAGTTCAGAGGGCATATGTGTTTTCTCCTTCGTTAGAATATGTATACTTTGTCACAAAATCCTTTCCATGCGTTCAAAAGCATATGATGTCATGGTACTCTTGGAGAATGAAGGACAATCAAAAACCACAACTACAATACACAGAACAGGCACTTAAGTTCTCACTCCATTTCATTAATTAAAATTATATTTGTCCCCTTCTCCCCCAATACTAAACTCTGCTATATTGGTTAAGTTATAATGAGTTGTTTTGCTTTAGCTTCTGTCTTCTGGAATACTATCTTTTAATTTTTCTTATCCTATAGATTGTTACCTATTAGATCTTGATTGATCCTGGTCAAGGTACATTGATATAGGTTCTCTTCCTCTCTTTCTTTTTGTAGTTCTATTTCTGAATTGGAGGCTCTGAATTTTGCCTAAGAAAGTTATTTGGAGTTTAGAATGTAAGGTTGCTGTGAGAAGCTGACAAGTGTTTTTTTTTTCTATTTTAATTTCACACTTGGGTTCATATGGGTGATTTCTTGAGATATGGTATTCAGTTTATGAATTCAGATTATGTATTCAAGTTTTCCACTTGTTTGTTTCTGACAAGAGACAGCTAACATATTAGGATCTATTTTTGTCTCTTGATTGTTTTCTGTGTCTGAGCTGTCTCCTGCAGATATCAATTTGTCTGGTCCTATCTGCGTTGCAATTAGCTTGTTATGTGAGCAAGTTTTTGGACCTGGGCTCTTTGTTCTCTACCCAATTCTTTCTTCTACAGGAGTCCATTACTTTACCATTCTGTCCTCTAGATTTACTTACTTGTTTACTTATTTATCGGCTATTTATTTATTTACTATTTGTTTATTTATATTTATATGCCCACTTTTAGAACTCCAGTTTCATAAACTCAAGGAATTAAAACAGATTTTATGGAAAATCTGTGGTTTTATTTGAGACATCCTCTAGGGCTACATAGCCTTCTTCCTTGAAAGAGAAACATTTTTGGTTGAGGACTATGGGAGAAGATTCACAGTCAGGTCCTGAAGATGAGCAAAGAGTCCCAGTAACACCAGGTGCAGTATCGCGATTTTACAAACTGTAGGAAGAGTTTCTTGTACTCTGACTTTGTAGAGAAGAGAGCATGCTGGTAGGTACATTGTTCTTCTTGATTTGCTGTCCCAATTTACTGCTCCCAGGTACCCAAAGTCTTGTCTGAGTTCAAAGCCTCTAGAAAACAAAACTACTAGAGCTGGAAGAGACTTGAGGACATGGAATGTCAGAGTTCAAAGGAATACGAAATACTGAATGTCAAGTGATCCTTAGATCATAGAACATCAGACTGGGAGGAACTTCATGGAAGTAAGGATAGAGCTGCACTGATTTTCCTACCCACTTAAACGAATTACCTTTTTTAAGGAAAAATGCTTCTTGATAGAATTAAAAATTAATAAGCAATTGTGATCAAGGGCCTCTTTGCTTTTTGGAATTCAATTTTGTTGTCAGATGTGCTTTCTACCTCTCCTCTGCCCTTATTCAAATGCACCACATATCTCTTCACATTCACTGAGAATTAAAGAGAAGCAAAAACCTTAGAAACATGTACAGTAAGCAAAACAAGTTCCTCTATTAGCCATGTCCAAAAATCGTGCCTCAAACTTTGTTCTGGATTACTTACTGCTAGCTATTCAGATGCAGATAGCACATCATGAGTCTTTCAGGAATTGTGTTTGGTCATTTCCTTGTACATATTTTCTAAGCCATCCATGTTCCTTCTGATTACAAGTACACACCAGACAGTAAATCCGAGTCAACTGGGTATCTTTTGGCCATTCAAATTTACCTTCCTTGTAGGGGAGAATAAAGGGAAGGAGGAGACAGACAGGAGAGGAGGAGCTGAATTTACTCACAAGGTTGTGTTCATCCTTCATTACCCAAGAAGATCATGCCATCAGAGAAATTATGACATGACTTGCACCTGACTTTGTTTTGACTGTGGGAGGGCTCTGCAAGGTCACCAGCCTCACTTTGCCTCCAGAGGCATCTGAATCCAGTGACCTGATATTTCTCAGGATGATTGGACACGACCCAGGATGCGTTGGGTGGCCTTGGTCCCTTTAGGCCAGACCTATACAGATACTCACCTAGGGAGAGGTAACACCCATTCGTTGAATAGACCTGCTTAAGAAGTATTCAGGGCCTGGCCCCTTTAATGAGCTAAAGAAAAGAAAGACCTCACACTGAGAGAAAAACAGCAACAGTTACTATTAATAATCACTCTGAAGCCAGGAGAGTCAAGAAGAGATCCTTTAGGCAGGGGGCAGGGGCCCCATGGTGTCTGATCTTCACAATGCAGTAGAGAGAAAGAAAGGGAAGGGAAAGGAAGGGAAGTGAAGGGAAATATTCCCACTTGACTTGGGTTTAACTGACTAGTCTCCCCTCCCCTATAGTTGATGAAATATTTATATCTTGCTTTGATAGACTCTCATGAAAACAACAATTAAACCAGGAGTGTGATGGAACCAGTGTAACTTGTTAAACTTTAAGTGTGAGAATCCATACTTTGGAAATTGGCTAGGGTCATAAATCAGGCCTTGATATACTTTGTTGCATATCTAAATTTAAGGAAGTAATAAAAAAAAAGTTATAAATGGGGAATAAATTTAAAATTATAATGTAGATACATTTTCCCCCCCAGAGAGTCCATTACTAAATATTTATCTTCATATCACTGAATAAAATGCTCCAGGATGCAGATGGCCCAGAAACTGAATAATTTACCCTTAAGTTGGACTATGGGTTCTGCATTTGTACCAGCAGGATTTTCGCAGTTGGAGCATCAGTAGGAATTAAGGAGGAGTATATTGTAATTCGTCCAATGCATAGGTGATAGTATTCATCTGTGTAGGTCTACCAGCAATGCTCTTACTACTTGAACATCTTCCATGTTATTTACATTGATTTATATATTAATTTAATGCTGTTTGGTAAATAGAGAATGCATTAAATGAGGGTTTGGCCCCCAAATTACAAGATTAACTAACTCCAACATCTCAGACTGACCTTGGATAAAGGAGCAACAGTAATGTATGCTTACCTTCCTATTTCCTCGATCACACTGTCTGCATGTGAAGAATTCAGTCCAGGTCACTGAGTAGTCGTCTTATGTTTTATGAATAAAGACTGATATGATACCTATGTAATGGTATAGATTCCTAGGACAATTATTATCACTATGTTTTTCAAACACTAGTTCCCTGTGCCCATTTCCTTTTATCTCTTCTGTACTTAGTGTATTTCACTGATCAGCATCTTTATTTCTTACCTAGTACCAAATTGTTTTGATGATTACAGTTTTGTTTCATAGTTTTAGATCTGATACTTAACAGGTTTTTCATTAAATTCCTTGTTATTCTAGACCTTTTCTTTCTCCACATTTCATTACTTGTTATTTTTTTTTAATCCATTCGATATTAATCCTTTGATTATCCATATGGCACTGGATAAATATATTTATTAAGGAGTTTTTGTCATTTTTATTATTTTGGCTAAGCTTGAGAGGGAAAAAATAATATTTTTCTAATTATTGAGATCCATATTTCTTTAAAGCATGTTTCATAGAGCTGTTTACATAGTTTCTGTGTGTTGTAGAAGGGTGACTCCCAAGTATGTTACTCTTTCTGTAGTCATTTTAAATGAAATTTATCTTTGTGTCTCTTTCTGCTAGATTGTTGGATATTATAGAGAAATGCTATGAGTTTATTTTATGTGAAGCAACCTTTCTAAAGTTGTTAATTGCTATAATTGCTTTTCAGGTGTTTCTAGAGCTCACTATTAAATGATGACATAAACTGCATAAAATGGTCATTTTGTTTTTCCTCTTTACTTATGCTGATTCCTCAAATTCCTGTTTTTGTTTTACTTGCCATAGCTGTCATTTCTAGCACTGTATTGTACAAGAATGGTGATAATGAAAATCTTTCCTTTTTTCCCTAATCTTTTTGGAATGGGCCTCAGTTTACTCGATTTACAAATCATGATACCTCTTGATTTTTGACAGATAGTAGTTATCATGTCAAAGAAGTATTTTTATAACTATGCTTTCTAATTTTTTTAAAAACTTATTATTATTTTTATGTGGATTATAGTTGTCATAGTTTTCCCAATATTGAACCATCTCTGTGTTCATGATATCGCCAAATCAAGCCCTGTAATATTATTTAATCTTTATACCATTTATTATAGTCCCTCCCTAATACATCATTTATTTCTGGCATGAATATGCATTACAAATATTAATTTATGGATTAATATTCATTGGAATATTAATTTATGCATTTCTTTCTATAATTTGCTCTCACTGGTTTATGTATTGGGATCACAGAAGAAGAAATTGAGCATAGCCTTCGTTATCCTCTTTTTCTTACCAGTTTATGTCATATTGCAATAAACTGTTATATAAGTTTTTGATAAAATCAACAGGTAAATCCATCTGGTCCTAGGGATTTTTTCTTTTGAGTGTTCATTTATGGCCTGTTAAACTTCATATTCAAAATATGGTCATCACCTCTATTTCTCGAATAAATCTGGAAGGTTTTCTGTTTCATAAACAATTTTTTTCAGTTTGTCAGTTTAATTAGCATAGAATTTGGTGAAAAGATTCGTAATTAGTATTTTCCTTTGTTATTTCTTAATAATGAAGTCACAATTGAAATAAATTTGATTCTAGTATGTAACTGTTTTCTTTTCAAAATAATGTTACTTACTTAATGATTTATCCCTTTTGTCAGTCTTTTTTTTAAAAAGTCATTTTAAAATTTAGTAATACCATGTCATATTTTTCTTTCACTTTTGTTAACCTCATATTTTAAAGATTTCTGATGTGTTGGCTAATGAGATATATCAGTACAATACAATGCAACATAATGCAGCATAATACAACATAGTACAATATGATACAATATAACATAATGTAATATGATATGATATGACATAGTATAACATAACATAGCATGATATGATATGGTATGATATAATATGATGAAATATGATGTAATATCCTGCAACATCCCATAATATGACAACCTATAATATAAGGTAATGCAATATAATAATACAATACAATATAATGTGGTATAATATAATTAATTATAACATAATACAATACAACACAGTATAGCATATAATAAAATATCATATAACTATAATACAATACAAAGCAATACAATATAACATAATAGAATATAATATAAGATGCAATGTAATGCAATGTAATATATGATGTAATGGAATGTGATGTAATAAAATAAAATATCTGATATAATGTAATATAATATAGCATAATATAGCATAAAGTAGCACAATGTAACAAAATACAACAGAGCATAACAGCATAACAGAACATAACACAATATAATATAATGTAATGTATTATGATATGTAATGTAATATCATATTATATGATGTGATATGGGATACGATGTGATATAGTGCTATGTAATACAATATGATGTGATGTGTTGTGAAATACAGCATAATACAATATAATATAATATGGTACAGTAAGGAAGATACATATATGTAATAAGCAAATAATATACAATATATAATAGTATCATAATTGATTTTCTAGGAGATTTTTGTAGATGTATGCCTCTTTCACTGATCTACTCTTTCTTTCTTTACCTGATGTAAGTGGATAGAAATATCCATTTTTCTCTAACTGCTGCTGGATTTGCAATTCAAAAAAAAATCTTTTTTCTCTGATTTTTGTCATTTTGTTTAAGGAAATTTTTATTTTATTTACTCTTAGAAAAATTCTTTTTCAGGATAAATGTACTTTAGTTTCTTAGTTTTAAAGTTATGTTATAAAATAAATTATAAATCTGTAATAAATTATATAAAATTTTATATAATTACATATTATATAAAATTTCATACAATTATATAATATTATGTAATAAATTATATAAAATTATATAAAATAAAAATTATATAAATAAATTTATAATAAATTATAAAATAAATATTTATTTATACTAATTGTGAAGACATTTTCATTTTTGATAATTTTTGTGAGCAATTTCTAGATTTTGGAGTGGTGTAAATTGAGTTCTACTTCATTCTGTTCTTTTATTATTTCTTTTAAGAAAATAAATGATATGCTATTTTGGGCATACATGTTTAATATTTAAAATTAATTCACTGTGTATGTGAATTAATGTGAACCACAAATCCGTGGTACTCTTCATCAAAATATAATTAGAAAGTTTTTTTTTTTATTTTGGTCTGCTTCTATTTTACTTTTCATCAAAATGTAATTAGTAAGTTTATTTATTTTGATCTGCTTTTGTTTTGTTTCTGCCACCTTTACCATTGTTTTTGCATAAGTATTCGCTAAATAGTTTCTGCTCCAAATCTTATATTAGCCTTGTACATTTTTCTGTTTCAAGTGTATATATTGTAAGAAGCATATTGTTGGATTCTGATTTCTCATTACTAAAGCAAGCCTCTTCAATTTTATAGTCAAATTCAAACCATTCAAATTAATTATTTCTTTGTAGAGGTCATCAGAATATTCTTTACATGTCTACTTTTCCTCTTGTTCTAAAAGGTGAAGGCAACATTCTTCTAAGATTTCTTGGAATATTATGTGTATGCTCTATATTTGTTCATGGATTTCAGGTAGTCCAATGATTCGTAAAATCCCTCTGCTTGATGTCTTTTTGAGGTTAGTTACTTTTGATATGAAATGCCTTACATTTGCTTCCATTGCATTGGATTATTTTAACTTTTTTGTAATATTTTTTATAGTCTATTAGAGCCATTGATTTCTGTTTTGTAGTTGCTTTGCTTCCAGTGAGTTTCGAGGAAATTTCTAGTGTGAGAGGAACCTGAGATGCCTTGAGATCTAACCACCAGATAGTTCATTATCAGAGTGGACAAAGACAGAAATTGAGTAATAAAGAAAAATGAGGGAAATTAAAAATTAAAATTACGAAAGACCTCAGGAGGAAGAAAATTGAAAGACCTTAAACCTGAGCAAATAAATCAACAGGGAAAACTTAAGCAGTTAAAGGCCATATGGTTCTAGATCTAGCAAATAAGTTCATGTGTCCATAAATAAATACTGCAAACAAAGAAAAATGACAAGACTTGATGATACAGAGGACCCTAGAATTTGTGGAAAAGATAGAGCCACAACACACTGATCCTGAGAGATTTTAAAAAATTAAAATTCTGACTTCCGAATTTATATATTGTGGCAGAAAACTAATTGAACACTTGAATCTATGATGGAAATTCTCATCACAAGAACAAAAGAAAACTGAATGGAAAAGCAAATAGACAGAAGTCAAGGACAATATAAAAGAAGAAAACCAAAAAAGCAATAACATCAAAAGAAAATATCTTCTCTTTTTTAAGAAAAGCATACTTATCTTAAAGATACTATGTGTAGAGAAAACTTAAGGATTATATGACTCCCAAAAGAAAATGAAAAATCTAGAAGAATATAATGTAAACAATAATACAATGAAACTGCCTAGAACTTCTGGATATAGAAATTGAAATATCAAATATGATAATTTATAAATTAACTCTAGAACAAAACATAATGTTACAAAAATCTAAACACATAGAAGGTAAATTTAAATATTCAAATCAGAAATAACAAAATCTCCAAGTGACCAAGAAAAAGACCTGAAAATCTAAATGAAAAGAAATCCAAATGTCACATACCTCAAAACAACTGACCTGGAAAATAGATCCAGGAGAGGACAATTTAAAAATTATGGGAATACCTGAAAGTCATGATCAAAAAAAAGAGCCTAGATATCATCTTCCATGAAATTATCAAGGAAAACTGCCCTGACATTCTACAACCAGAGGGCAAAATAAATATTGAAAGAATCCATCGATCACCACCTGAAAGAGATCCAAAAAGAGAAACTCCTAGGAACATTGTGGCCAAATTCCAGAACTCCCCGGTCAAGGAGAAAGTCTTACAAGCAGCCAGAAAGAAACAATTCCAGTATTGTGGAAATAAAATCAGGATAATTCAAGATCTAGCAGCTTCTACATTAAGGGATCGAAGGGCGTGGAATAGGATATTCCAGAAGTCAAAGGAACTAGGACTCAAACAAGAATCACCTACCCAGCAAAACTAAGTATAATACTTCAGGGGAAAATATGGTCTTTCAATGAAACAGAGGACTTTCAAATATTCTTGATGAAAAGACCAGAGCTGTAAAGAAAATGTGACTTTCAAACACAAGAATGAGAAGAAGCATGAAAAAGTAAACAGCAAAGAGAAGTCTTAAGGGACTTACCATAAGTGAACTGTTTACATTCCTACATGGAAAGACAATATGTGTAACTCTCAAAACTTTTCAGTATCTGGGTAGTTGGTGGGACCACACACACACATGTACACACATGCACGCACACACACATAGACACATGCACACACATACAGAGACAGAGAGCACAGAGTGAATTGAATAGGATGGGACCATATCTTAAAAGAAATTAAGGTAAATGGTGAGAGGGAAATGTAGTGGGAGGAAAGAGGGTGAAATGGAATGGGGTAATTATATGTCATTTAAGAGGCAAGTAGGAGACTTTTTAGTGGAGGGAAAAAGAGGAGAGCTGAGAAAAAAAAACAAGTTTTAATTTCCCCCTCGTTGGATGTGAGTTCATCCTCTTCATTTTTGGTATTGGTAATTTGGTTTTCTTCTTTTTTAAATAAAATTGAACAAAGGTTTATTAATTTTATTGATTTATTCATAAAACCAACAAGTTATATTTATTAGTGCAATAGTTTTCTTAATTTCAATTTTATTAACCTCTCCTTTGGTTTTCAGTATTTCTAATTTGGCATTTCCTTGGGGTTGTCAATTTATTCTTTTTCTAGATTTTTCAGCTGCATGCCCAATTCGTTGATCTCCTCTATATCTATTTTATTCATGTAGTCATTCAAACACATAAAGCTTCCCCTAAAAAGTGCTTTTACATTATCCAATAAGATTGGGTAGATTGTCTCATTGTTGTCATTCTCTTGAATGAAGTTGTTGATTGTTTCTATGATTTGTTGTTTAATCCACTCAATTCTTTAGGATTAGATTACTTAGTTTCCAATTAATTTTGGTCTATCTTTCCATGGCTTCTTATTACATATATATTTTTATTGCATTATGATCTGATAAGGATGCGTTCACTATCTGCCATTCTGCACTGGCTTGTGGGATTTATATGCCCTAGTAAATGGTCAATTTTTGTATATTTGCCATGTGTTGCTGAGAAAAAGGTATATTCCTATCTATCCCCATTCAATTTTCTCCAAAGATCTGTCATATATTTCTTATCCAGAGATTTATTAACCTCCTTAACTTCTTTCTGGTTTATTTTGAGGTTAGATTTACTAAATTCAGAGAGGAGGAGTTTGAGGTCCCTCCCTTGTTTAGTTTTGCTGTATATTTCTTCCTGTAATTCCCTTAACTTCTCTTCTAAAAATTTGGATGCTATACCACTTAGAGCATACATGTTTAGTAATGATATTGCTTTATTTTTATTGTGTCTTTTAGCAAGATATAGTTTCCTTTCTTATCTCTTTTGATTAGATCTATTTCTGCTTTTGCTTTGTTTGAAATTAGGATTGCTGCCCCTGCTTTTTTTACATCAGATGAATCGCACTATATTCTGGTCTAACCTTTTATACCGTGTGTTTCCCCTCATTTCTAGTGTGTTTCTTGTAAGCAACATTTTCTTGGATTATGGTTTTTAATCCATTCTTCTATCCGTCTCCTTTTTATGGCAGAGTTCACTCCATTCACATTCATAGTCATGATTGCTGTCTGTGTCTTTCCCTCCCTCCTCTTTCTCTTCGTTTGTGCTTTTAGTTCTCCCTTCTCCATTTTCCACCACAATAGAGTTTTAATTTTTGACCTCCACCTCCTGCAATCTTCCTTTCCTTCTTTCAGTCCTCCTCCCTTTTACTCCGCTTTACCCTTTCTACTTCTTTCCTCCCTTATTGCCTTCCCTCCCTTTTCTTTACCCCTTCCCCTCTTACTCCCTGTACAGCTAGTTAGATTTCTATACTTAATTAAGTTTATTGTTCCCTTCTTGAGCTAAATCAAATGAGAGCACCTCTCAAACAGTGCTCATATCCCTCCCTTCTTTCCCTCAATTGTAATATAATTTTGTGCCTCTTCCTGTGATGTAAGTTGCCACTTTTTACCTTGTCCTTTTCACATCTCCTGTTACAATCCCTCTCCATCCTTAAATCACATTTTTTATCATCTAATCATTTACTTTAAAACCACTCCCTGTGTCTATATATATATATATATATATATATATATATATATATATATATACATCCCTTTTATCTTTCATAATAAATATACAGTTATCAAGATTGAGAAGTATCATCTTTCCTTATAAGGATGTAAACAATTTGCCCATATTTAGTTACAAGTTTTTTTCCCCTGTTTACCATTTTTATGCCTCTCTTGCGAACTGCATTTGAAGATCTACTTATCTGTTGAGTTCTGTTCTTTTCATCAGGAATATCTGGAAATGCCTTATATCATTGAATGTCCATCTCCTTGCCTGAAACATTGTGCTCAACTTTGCTGGATAATTGATACTTGGCTATAGTCCCAGCTTCTTCACCTTATGGAATATCATATACCAATTCCTTCAATCTTTTAATGTAGATGCTACAAGATTCTGTGTGATCCTGACCGTAGCTCCTCGATATTTGAATGGTTTCTTTCTGGCTGCCTGTAGTATTTTCTCCTTCATTTGATAAATCTGGAATTTGGCAACGGCATTCCTTGGTGTTTTTAGTTTGGGATCCCTTTCAGGAGGTAAACAGTGGATTCTTTAGATTACTATTTAGCCCTCTGTATCTTAAAATCATCATTCTATGATGATTTCTTGGAAGATATTGTTCAGGCTCTTTTTTCATCATGGCTTTCTGGTAGGCCAATGATTCTCAAATTTTCTCTCCTGGATCGATTTTCAAGGTCAGTTGTTTTTCCAGTTATATATTTTACATTTTCTTCTATCTTTTCATTCTTTAGATTTTGTTTGACTGACTCTTCATGTCTCATAGAGTCATTAGTTTCTACTTCCCAATTCTAAATTTGGTTAAATAGTTTTCTTCAGTTAACTTTTGCATTTCCATTACCATCTGTCCTAGTATTCCTTTTAAGGATTTATTTTCTCCAGTTAGTTTATGTACTTCTTTTTCCATTTGTCCAATTTTCCCAGTTATGTTTTGGGCTTCCATTTCCATTTGTCCAATTTTCCTTTTTACGGAGCTGTTCTCTTCAGTGAATTCTTTCTTCATGCTTTTGCTATCATTCGCCAGTTTTTCTTCTATTTCTCCGGTTTGGTTTTTAAAATCCTTCTTCAGCTCTTCCAATAGTGCTCTTTGTGGTTGTGACTGGTTCATTGTCCCTTCTAAAGTTTCAGGTGGGAGTACAGTCTCAATGCTGACCTCTTTTGTATTCCTGTTTTGTCCCTTGTCCCCAAAGAAGAATTCTATGGTCTTTCATTTCCTGCTTTGCTTCTTACTCATGATGATGCTAACTACCCTTTTCCTGGCTTTTAAAGTAGATCTCTTCTTCTAGAGCACAAGGTGCTCTGTCCCGCAGTTCTTGTGCCTTGACTTTGAGGCTTTGTGTGTTGTGGCCTCTGATTCTTTCAGCAAAATACTAAAGTGCTGCAGATTACCTGGTGCTGAGCCAACTGGTGTGAGAAAGCAGAGGTCAAGTGGAATCTTTTTGTGTTTCCCTGGATATACCCCGGAGATAGTTTGTTAAGTGTGTGAGAAGGGTGGTCTGGCCACCTCTGCTGAGTTAGAGCATAGGCAAGCTCTGCAATTGGTGATCCCAGCTGCCCCAGTGTCTTCTCTATTACTCTGCGGTGCTGAGGAATGCTTGTGGTCCCGATGTTGGTGGTTCTGGGGCTCCCCCCCCCCCCCCCAGGGCTCCAGATCTCCTCCCGGTTTGCTGAGGTGGCACTATCTTGGACAGCTCCTTCCTGCACTGATACACTTCAGTCATAGCAAGAGGGACTCTCCTTAGCGATTTCCATAGCTTCATGTGCTAAGAGACTCTTTGCCCCTTCTGCTGATCCCCCTGTTTCAGATTTTTTTCTGGGGAAATATTTTATGGTTCTTTCAAGGTCAGCAAGGGGAGAGGGAGAAAATATTTACTGATCACTCTGCCATTTTGGCTCCTGGAAGTTCAAGTAGGTAATTTGCAGACATTTATTCTGCGGGCTGGTAGTCTCAGGTGCAGCTGCTGCAGATGACTGGGGCCCCGTGGCTCTCCGTTGATTGATTCAACTGGACTCGCATCCTGGCCTGATATGCCCATGTTTCCACATTGCAGCTTCTGCTTCAGACATCCTGGGGCTTCCTACTCTGCCCTGCCGTGGAGGGGACCATGCTGGTACAGACTGTGCACTGTGTGCTGTGTGCTTCTCCAGTCCTGTGGAATGGATCTTTCTTGTTGACCTTTCGTCTGTGAATCTGCCTCCTGAATCTGTCTCATATTGCATTCTGTCTCTCCAAAATCTGGTCAGATTCTCTTTTTAGAGATATATAAAGGAGTTTGTCTAAGAGCTAAGGTAAGTAGTTGCTTTTACTTAGCCATCTTGGCTCCGCCCTCCTTAGTTCTCTATATATTTGAGAAATGAGGTCTTTATCAGGGATACTTGCTTCGAAAATATTTTTCGGTTATGATTGTTGACTATATTTTCTTTCCAACATGTTACCCCCATTTATTTTATTCTCTCTCTTATTTTACCGTGTCTCTGTTCAAAAGCATTTTGCTTCTGACTACCATTTCTGTCAATTCACCCTCTCTTCTATCACCTCCCTTTCTGTAACCCATTCTCCTCCTAGTTTCCTGTAAAATAAGATAGATTTCTTTATTAACTGAGTGTGTATGTCATTTCCTCTTTCAGTGGATTCTGAAGAAAGTAAGGTACAAGCATTCCTTGCCACCTCCGCACACTTCTTCAATGTAGAAGCTTTTTCTTGCCTCTTTTATATGAAAATATTTACTCACATTCTGTCTCTCCCTTCCCTTTTCCCCATTCCATTCTTCTTACTCACCCTTTAATTTGATTATTTAGATATCATCCCATCATATTCAACTCACATCTGTGCCCTCTGTTTATATAGACTTCTTCTAACCGTCCTAATAAGGAGGGAGGTCCTATGACTTACAAGTTACATCTTTCCGTGTTCGAATGCAAGCAGTTTAAACTTATTAAGCCCCCATGATTCCCCTTTCCTTCTTACCTTTTTGTGTTTCTCCTGAGTCCCATATTGGAGAGTCAAATGTATTATTCAGCTCTGATCTTTTCACCAGGAATGTTTGAAACTCCTCTACTTCATCAAATAAATATCTTTTTTTTCCTCCCTGAAGGAGTATACTCAGCTCTGCTGGGTAGGTGATTCGTGGTTGTAATACTAGGTCCTTTACCTTCCAGAATATCATATTACAAGTCTCTTATCATTTAATGTAGAAGTTGTTAATGTTTTGTTATCTTGTCGGTAACTCCACGGTGTTTAAATTGTTCTTTCTGGCTCGTTGCAATATTTTCTCCTTAACCTGGGACCTTAGGAATTTGTCTATAATATTCCTGGAAATTTTCATTTGTGATCTCTTTCTGGGGTTATTGGTGATTCTTTGTTGTATTTAACACTCTGATTCTAGAATATCAGGGATAATTTGATAAATTTCTGTAGGATGGTATCTAGGATCTCTTCTCTGATCATGGCTTTGAGGGTGTCCTATAATTTCTAAATTGTGGGGCCTGGATTTATTTTCCAAGTCAATAATTATTCTGATAAGATATTACATGTTGTCTTCTATTTTTTCATTCCTTTAGTTTTGTTTTCTTCTTTATTAATCTCTCATGAAATCATTATCTTCTGCTTTTTCCACTTTAGTTTTTAGGGAATTGATTTCTTTAGTAAGCTTTTGTACATCCTTTTCCATTTGGTCAATTTTACTTTTCATTTTCACTTCCTCAGTGATTCTTGTGTGTCTTTTTCGATTTGGCCCAATACTTCTTTTCAGGGCACACTCTTCTCATTGTTTTGTTTTGTTTTGGT
Organism: Bettongia penicillata ogilbyi; assembly: GCA_023548195.1. Taxonomy (NCBI): domain Eukaryota; kingdom Metazoa; phylum Chordata; class Mammalia; order Diprotodontia; family Potoroidae; genus Bettongia; species Bettongia penicillata. The sequence continues at coordinate 3,823,134 of JAJHZJ010000438.1, forward strand.
TTTTTAACATCTTTCACCATTTGGTCTAATCTGTGTTTTAGCGTGTTACTTTATTCAGTATTTTTTTTTGTCCTTCCAAGTCTTTGACTTTTTTCATGATTTTATTGCATGCTCTTATTTCTCTTTCCAATTTTTTTCCTCTTACTTGAATTTCAAAATCTTTTTTGAGATCTTCCATGGCTTCAGACCAATTCCTGTTTTTCATGGCATCTTTAGATATAGAAATTTTGATTTTGTTGTCTTC